>CAUPSL010000217.1:0-58306 GCA_963514005.1 Raja brachyura
AGAGGGGGAGAGAGAGGTAGAGAGTGAGAGGGGCAGAGAGAAAGAGAAGGGAAGAGAGATGGGGAGAGAGAGGGGAGGGAGGGAAGAGAGGGTGGGAGAGAGAGAGAAAGGGAGAAAGAGAGGGGGAGAGAGAGTGAGGGATAGAGCGGGGGAGAAAGAGGGGGGAAGAGAGAGGGAGAGAGAGAGCAAGGGAGAGGGGGACAGAGAGAGCAAGGGAGAGGGGACAGAGGGGGGGAGAGACGGAGAGAGCGAGAGATGGGGAGAGAGTGAAACGTGGAGAGAACGAGACGGAGAGAGAGAGGCGGAGAGAGAGTGGGTGAGAGGTGGGAGATAGGAGGGGAGAGAGTGGAGGGGGAGAGTGAATGGGAGAGAGAGGGGAGGGTGAGAGGGGCAGTGAGAACGGGGAGAGAGAGACGGAGAGAGAGAGGGGGGAGAGAGAGAGAGGGGGGGAGAGAAGGGGAGGGAGAGAGGTGGAGAGGGAAAGGGGGAGTGAGAGACTGGGTGAGAGAGAAATGGAGAGAGAGACGGAGAGAGTGAGCGGGAGAGAGGGAGATAGAGACGTGGAGAGATAAAGAGACGGAGCGAGAGAGGGACAGAAAGGCGGGGAGAGAAGGGGTGAGAGAGGGAAGAAGAGAGGATGGAAAGAGAGCGGGGGAGAGAAAGAGGGTGGCAGGAGAGAGGAGGAGAGAGAGGGGCGAGAGAGGGGCAGATAGAGAGAGGTGGAGATAGAGGGGAGAGTCAGAAAGGGGGAGGGAGAGAGGGGAGGTGAAGAGGGGGAGAGAGAAGAAAGAGAGGGGGAAGAGAGAAATGGGCACAGAGAGAGGGGGAAAGAGAGGGGCGAGAGAGGAGGGAGAGAGGAAGAGAGGGAGAGGGGACAGAGAGAGGGGGGAGAGTGAATGAGGGATAAAGAGGGGGGAAGAGGAAGAGAGAGCGAGGGAGGGAGAGGGGTGAGAGATGGAGAGGGGGAGAGAGGGAAGTGGGAGAGAGTGGGTGAGAGAGTGTGGGAGAGGGCGAGCGTGAGAGGAGGGAGAGAGAGAGTGAGGGGGAGAGAGAGAAGGGGAGAGAGGGAGAGAAGGGAAGACAGAAAGGGGCATAGAGAGAGGGGGAGAAAAACAGGGTGGCAGGAGAGAGAAGGAGAGAGTAAGGGGAGATATAGAGAAGTGGAGATAGAGAAGGGAGAGACAGAAAGGGGGAGACAGAGAGGGGCGAGAGATCGAGACGTGGGAGACAGAGGGGGAAGTGAGAGGGTTGAGAGGGTGAAGAGGGGGAGATAGAGAGGGCGGGGAGAGAGAGAGGGTGTGGACAGAGAAAGGGGAGAAAGAGGGGGAGAGAGGAAAGAGGGGGGAGAGCGAGAGAGAGGGTAAGAGAGAGGGGTCAGGGAGAGGGAGAGGCTGGGAGAGAGGAGGGAGAATGAAAAGTTTATTGGCCAAGTATTCACAGAAGTGACAGACAGAAAGAGAGATAGGAAGTGGAGAGGGGGTGTGTGTATGAGGGTGTGTGTGAGGGGGGTGTGTGTGAGGGGGGGTGTGTGTGAGGGGGGTGTGTGTGAGGGGGGGTGTGTGTGAGGGGGGGGTGTGTGTGAGGGGGGTGTGTGTATGAGGGTGTGTGTGAGGGGGGTGTGTGTGAGGGGGGGTGTGTGTGAGGGGGGTGTGTGTGAGGGGGGGTGTGTGTGAGGGGGGGGTGTGTGAGGGGGGTGTGTGTGAGGGGGGGTGTGTGTGAGGGGGGGTGTGTGTGAGGGGGGGTGTGTGTGAGGGGGGGTGTGTGTGAGGGGGGGTGTGTGTGAGGGGGGTGTGTGTGAGGGGGGGGGTGTGTGTGAGGGGGGGTGTGTGTGAGGGGGGTGTGTGTGAGGGGGGGTGTGTGTGAGGGGGGGTGTGTGTGAGGGGGGTGTGTGTGAGGGGGGTGTGTGTGAGGGGGGGTGTGTGTGAGGGGGGGTGTGTGTATGAGGGTGTGTGTGAGGGGGGTGTGTGTGAGGGGGGTGTGTGTGAGGGGGGTGTGTGTGAGGGGGGTGTGTGTATGAGGGTGTGTGTGAGGGGGGTGTGTGTGAGGGGGGTGTGTGTGAGGGGGGTGTGTGTGAGGGGGGGTGTGTGTATGAGGGTGTGTGTGAGGGGTGTGTGTGTGAGGGGGGTGTGTGTGAGGGTGTGTGTGACGGTGTGTGTGTGAGGGGGTGTGAGGGTGTGTGTGAGGGGGGTGTGCGTGAGGGGGGTGTGTGTGAGGGGGGTGTGTGTGAGGGTGTATGAGGGTGTGTGTGAGGGTGTGTGTGAGGGTGTGTGTGAGGGTGTGTGTGTGAGGGTGTGTGTGAGGGTGTGTGTGAGGGTGTGTGTGAGGGTGTGTGTGAGGGGGTGTGAGGGTGTGTGTGAGGGGGGTGTGTGTGAGGGGGGTGTGTGTGTGAGGGTGTGTGTGTGAGGGGGTGTGAGGGTGTGTGTGAGGGGGGTGTGTGTGTGAGGGGGGTGTGTGTGTGAGGGGGGTGTGTGTGAGGGGGGTGTGTGTGAGGGGGGTGTGTGTGAGGGTGTGTGTGTGAGGGGGTGTGAGGGTGTGTGTGTGAGGGTGTGTGTGAGGGTGTGTGTGAGGGGGGTGTGTGTGAGGGGGGTGTGTGTGATGGGGGTGTGTGTGAGGGGGGTGTATGAGGGTGTGTGTGAGGGGGGGTGTGTGTGAGGGGGGTGTGTGTGAGGGGGGTGTATGAGGGTGTGTGTGAGGGGGGGTGTGTGTGAGGGGGGTGTGTGTGAGGGGGGTGTGTGTGAGGGGGGTGTGTGTGAGGGGGGTGTGTGTGTGAGGGGGGTGTGTGTGTGAGGGGGGGTGTGTGAGGGTGTGTGTGAGGGGGGGTGTGTGTGAGGGGGTGTGAGGGTGTGTGTGAGGGGGGTGTGTGTGTGAGGGGGGTGTGTGTGAGGGGGGGTGTGTGTGAGGGGGTGTGAGGGTGTGTGTGAGGGGGGTGTGTGTGTGAGGGGGGTGTGTGTGAGGGGGGGTGTGTGTGAGGGGGGGTGTGTGTGAGGGGGGGGGAGTGTGGACAGACAGTGTGTGTGAGGGGGGGGTGTGTATGAGGGGGGTGTGTGTATGAGGGTGTGTGTATGAGGGTGTGTGTGAGGGGGGTGTGTGTGAGGGGGGGGGGGTGTATGAGGGAGTGTGGACAGACAGTGTGTGTGTGGGGGAGGTGACGGTGACGGCGCTGTCGCTCCTCCTTGTTCTTCATCCAATGGGGAGGGAGGGAGGGAAGGGGGCGGGACGGGGAACGGCGGGTGACTGACGTCTGTCGCCTCCAATCGGGCAGCAGAGGGGCGGTGACGGACGCCTCGTCATCCAATCAAGCGGCAAACCAGGGGGACTGACGTCATTATCATCCAATCACGGAGCGCGGGGGCGGTGCCCGCGTGATTGACGTCCGTTGTCTCCAATCAGGGTGCGGCCGGAAGTGGATGGGGCGGGACGTGGCCCGTATTTGGGAGGCGGCCGGAAGTGGAGGAACAACAATGGCGGAGAAGACGTTGGAGCCGCTGACGGAGCCGCTCAGTTCACAGGCGGCCGCCTCCACCCGGTGAGTGTAGAGCGAGAGGGCGAGCCCAGCCCGCAGAGGAGCAGCCGCCGCCCCTCCTCCGCCATCTTCTTCTCCTCCTTCGACACAACCGCCGTCGCCGCCGGCATCGCCGCCACCATCTTGGTTACTAGGGCCCTGCGTCGTGACTTCATCGCGTCGTCCTCCGCCCATTGGTTGCCGGTTACGTCACCGCCAGCTCCGATTGGCCGCCGCCGCGCAGCGCCCGCCGGTGACGTCACGCGAGGGAGGGTCGGTCTCACATTGGCTCCTCCTCCTCGCAATGCTCCCTGGGAGTTGTAGTCTTTCACTGTTGTTGATGTTTATGGCCAGAGATCTCCCAGAGGGGAGAATGAAATTCCTCAAGAATGTCCTTCCTCAGATTTGGAGACCAAAACTGCACCCAGTACTCCAGGTGTGGCCGTGACGCACGGAGCAGCTCAATCCATGTGGAGGACAAGGCAGCTTCCGGCATATACTGTTAATGCACGCAATGCCCACTTTCTTACTCGTTAAAAACTGCTGAAATGTAATTACCCCGGAAATCGGGGTAAGCGTGAGAGACATTTATCCCACTTCTGAATTTCGAAAGTGAGGAGAAATGATGGTAGAGAGAAGCTAAAGTGATCATTAAAAAAATCTCCAGGCGCACGAGTGGTGTGTGGAAAAGTACGTTTTCCAACATTATGCTATTGAGATGTATATTTTGGCAAATAATAAAATGTCTTGACAGCTTAAACATCCACTCCCTTTCAATCGGATATTGTTAATTTGCTGAGGTTGATTATATCCACTTAACAGCTAGCAATTATGCCATTCCTTGTCTTGCCCAAGAACATTTTGCGATTTGTATAATTATAATTTTGCTTCAGAAGCATATTCTTTTTGTATGTAAAAACCCACTTCAGAACCATGGGCGATTTTAACATTTTACAGCCAGATTTATCACTTCAGAAACTTTTTAGATACCAAAGGAATCAAGAACAAACACAAATAATGCCTTACTGTTGATGAAATGCAGTGAGCAAACGCGATAATTCCCAATATTTTCAATCTTGATATTTGCACGGCCAATATTCGCCAACCACTTTAGCTGTTGTTGTTCCTTCAGCTTCGCTTCTCTCTACCGTCATTTCTCCTCACTTTTGGAATTCTGAAGTAGGATAAATGTCTCTCATGCTTACCCCGATTTTTATAATTATTTACAGCGCACAAATTGACCATTTCGGCAGTTTTTAACAGGCCCACTGCACTGGAAACAATGTTAAGTGCTTACATGCAGTTCATCGCGTGTACTCCAGTTGGGTGTTACGTGGCAACAGTACGGGTCATGGGTCGTGACATCGACTGCTGTGTAACCTCCCTATAATGGCCAACATGCCATTTGCTTTCTTCACTGCTGCTGTACCTGCATGCTTACTTTCATAGACTGATGAACAAGGACCCCCAGAACCCATTGTACTTCCCCTTTTCCCAACTTGACACCATTTAGATAATAATCTGCCTTCCTATTTTTGACACCAAAGTGGATAACCTCACATTTATCCACATTAAACTGCCATGCATCTGCCCACTCACCCAATCTGTCCAAGTGACCCTGCATTCTCATAGCATTCTCGTCACAGTTCACACTCCACCCAGCTTTGTGTAATCTGCAAATTTGCTGATGTTACTTTGAATCCCTTCAGCTAAATCATTGATGTATATTGTAAACAGCTGCGGTCCCAGCACCGAACCTTATGGTACCCCACTAGTCACCGCCTGCCATTCTGAAAGGGATCCGTTAATCTCTGCTCTTTGTTTCATGTCTGCTGCTCAATTTTATATCTATGTCAATGTATATTGTAAATAGCTATCATTAGGACCATCAGGAAGGGTGAGATACGTCATGAGATGGTTGGACCAGGTACCTCAGGAGCAAGGATAGATCCTCATTTCTCTCGCTCTCTCTCTGCCTGTATATCCGTCTCTCTCTCTGTCCCCCTCTCTGTCTCTCTCTGTGCCTCTCACTCTGTCTCTCTCTCTCTCTGTGTCTCTCTCTCTGTCTCTCTTTCTCTCTCGCTATCTCTCTATGTCTCTATTTCTCTTTCTGTTTCTCTCTCTCAGTCTCTCTGATTTTCTCTGTTTCTGTCCCTTTCTCGTCGTCTCACTCTGTCCCTCTCTCTGTCTCTCTCTTTCTCTCTCTGTCTGTCTCTCTCTCTCTCTCTCTCTCTGTCTTTCCCTCTCTCTCTCTCTGACTCTCTCTCTCTGTCTCTCACTCTCTGTCTCTCTTTCTCTCTGTATCTTTGTCTCTCTCTCTCTCCCTCTCTCTCTCTCTCTCTCTCTCTCTCTCTCTCTCTCTCTCTCTCTCTCTCTCTCTCTCACTCTCTCTGTCTCTCTCTGTCTCCCTGTCTCTCTCTCTGACTGTCTCTCACTGGCTCTCTCTGACTCTCTCTTTCTCTCTCTCTCTCGTAGTCTCTGTATCTCTCTCTCTCTCACTCTCTCTCTCTCTCTTTCAGGTAGCTACATCACTACTATCGGAGTGGATTTCAAGATTCAGACGGTCGATGTTAATGGGGAGAAGGTGAAGCTGCAGATCTGGGAAACCGCTGGGCCAGAACGATTCTGTACAATCACGTCTACGTAAGTTAAATTCCCCTCTCCCTTTATTTGTCACATACACATACAAGATGTACAGTGAAATGAAAATGGCAATGCCTGCAGGATCCCCTTTCTTTTCCCCCTCCCTCTCCCCCCCTCTCTCTCTCCCCCTCTCCCTCTTAGTCTCCCCCCCTCCCTTTCCCTCGACCCCCCTCTCTCTCAGACCCCTCTCTCCCAGCCCCCTCTCCCTCTCCGGACTCTCACTAATAAGCTCATAAGTGATAGGAACAGAATTAGGCCATTCGGCCCATCAAGTCTACGCCATTCAATAATGGCTGATCTCCCTCTCCCTCCTAACCCAATTCTCATGCCTTCTCCCAATAACCCTGCCACCCGTACTAATCAACAATCTATCTATCTCTGCCTTAAAAATACCCACTGAATTGTGGCCTCCACTGCCGTCTGTGGCAATGAATCTGTGACAGATTCACCACCCTCTGGCTAAAGAAATTCCTCCTCATCTTCTTCCTAAAGGAACGTCCTTTAATTCTTAGGCTGTGCCCTCTGGTTCTAGACTCTCCCACTGGTGGAAACATCCTCTCCACATCCACTCTATCCGGGCCTTTCACTGTGCGCTAAGGTTTCCATGAGCCCCCCCCCCCCCCCCCCACTCTCGTTCTTCTAAACTCCAGCGAGTACAGGCCCAGCGCCGACAAACGCTCATCGTACGTTAACCCACTGTAAGTTAACCTGGGATCTGTTGGCGTGAACCTCCTCTGGACCCTCTCCAAAGCAGGCACATCCTTCCTCAGATATGGGGCCCAAAATTGCTCACAATTACTCCAATGCAGCCGGACCAGCACAACTGTACCTCCCCCTGAAGCCCAAAAAACAATCAAACCTGCTTAACCTTACCCGCTGCCTCGAGGATATAAAGCACTGGATGGCCCAGAACATCCTCCAACTAAACGAGAGTAAGTCTGAGGTCATCCTTTTCGGCCCCTCGGACTGAATCAAAATGTTAGCAGGCAGCCTTGGAAGCCTTACCCCACTACTCAAACCTCACGTCAAAAACCTTGGCGTGATATTTGAGTCAGCACTGAAGTTTGGCAAACAAGTCAATGCCGTGGTAAAAGCTAGCTTCTTTCAGCTTCGGATGATAGCTAAAATAAAACAATTCCTCCAGTTTGATGACCTCGAAAAGATCATCCATACATTTATCTCCTCCCGCCTAGATTACTGCAACTCCCTTTACACTGGCATCAGCCAATCTTCCCTGTCCCGCCTGCAACTGGTCCAGAACGCCGCAGTGAGACTCCTGACGGGCACCCGAAAAAGGGACCACATCACCCGATCCTCTCTCCACTGGCTCCCTGTGCAGTTCCAAATACATTTCAAGACCCTCCTCTTTGTCTACAAAGCCCACAATGGGCTTGCACCCACCAACATTAAAAGTCTTCTCACCCACTACACCACCTCCAGGTCCCTCAGATCGGCAGACTTGGGGTTGCGGAATGTCCCGCAGTCTAGGCATAAGCTCAGGGGCGACCGCGCCTTTGCGGTCGCAGCTCCTAGATTGTGGAACAGCATCCCCTCCCCATTAGAACGGCCCCCTCCATCGACTCCTTTAAGTCTAGTCTAAAAGCGTATCTGTTCTCCCAAGCCTTTCCTGACGTCCTCTGAGTGAGGGCTATTTGTATATATGTATGTAGCCTGCGTGTGTATAACCATATAACAACCATATAACCATATAACAATTACAGCAAGGAAACAGGCCTTCTCGGCCCTTCCATTCCGTGCCGACCATTTATTTTCCCCTAGTCCCATCTACCTGCACTGAGACCAAACCCCTCCATTCCCTTCCCGTCCATATACCTGTCCACTTTACTTTTAAATGTTAAAATCGATCCTGCGTCCACCACTTCTGCTGGAAGATCATTCCACACAGTCACCACTCTCTGAGTAAAGAAGATCCCCCTCATGTTACCCCCAAACTTCTCATGTCATGCCCTCTTGTTTGAATCTTCCTTACCCCAAATGGGAAAAGCTTATCCACGTCAACTCTGTCTATCGCTTTCATCATTTTAAAGACCTCAATCAAGTTCCCCCTTAACCTTCTGCGCTCTAAAGAATAAAGACCCAACTTGTTCAACCTTTCTCTGTAACTTAGTTGCTGGAACCCAGGCAACATTCTAGTAAATCTCCTCTGTACTCTCTCTATTTTGTTGACATCCTTCCTATAATTAGACGACCAGAATTGTACACCATACTGCAGAATTGGTCTCACCAATGCCTTGTACAATTTTAACATTACTTCCCTACTCCTATATTCAATGCTCTGATTTATAAAGGCCAGCACACCAAAAGCTTTCTTTACCATCATATCTACATGCAATTCCACCTTCAGGGAACTATGCACAGTTATTCCTCAATTCCCTACCATTTGCTATGTACGTCCTATTTTGATTTGTCCTGCCAAGATGTAGCACCTCACACTTATCAGCATTAAACTCCATCTGCCATCTTTTAGCCCACTCTTCCAAATGTTCCAAATCTTTCTGCAGACTTTGAAAATCTACTTCATTATCCACAGCACCCCCTATCTTAGTAACATCTGCATACTTACTTATCCAATTTTCCACCCCATCATCCAGATCATTGATGTACATGACAAACTACTGTGGACCCAACACAGATCCCTGAGGCACCCTACTGGTCACCAGCTTCCAACCTGACAAACATCCATCCACCATTACTCTCTGGCATCTCCCATTCAGCCACAGTTGAATCCATCTTGCTACTCCGCCATTAACACCCAAAGAATGAACCTTCTCAACCAACCTTCCATGGGGAACCTTGTCAAAGGCCTTACTGAAATCCATATAGACAACATCCACTGCTTTACCCTCATCAATTTCCCTAGTAACCACTTCAAAAAATTCAAGAAGATTAGTCAAACATGACCTTCCAGGCACAAATCCATGTTGACTGTTCTTGATCAGACCCTGTTTATCCAGATGCTTATATATATTATCTCTAAGTATCCTTTCCATTAATGTGCCCACCAATGACATCAAACTAACAGGTGTATAATTGCTAGGTTTATTCTTTGAACCCTTTTTAAACATAGAAACATAGAAACATAGAAAATAGGTGCAGGAGTAGGCCATTCGGCCCTTCGAGCCTGCACCGCCATTCAATGTGATCATGGCTGATCATCCAACTCAGTATCCCGTACCTGCCTTCTCTCCATACCCCCTGATCCCTTTAGCCACAAGTGCCACATCTAATGCCCTCTTAAATATAGCCAATGAACTGTCCTCAACTACCTTCTGTGGCAGAGAATTCCAGAGACTCACCACTCTCTGTGTAAAGAATGTTTTCCTCATTTCGGTCCTAAAGGAATTCCCCCTTATCCTTAGACTGTGACCCCTTGTTCTGGACTCCCCCAACATCGGGAACAATCTTCCAGCATCTAGCTTGTCCAACCCCTTAAGAATTTTGTAAGTTTCTATAAGATCCCCCCTCAATCTTCTAAATTCCAGCGAGTACAAGCCGAGTCTATCCAATCTTTCCTCATATAAAAGTCCTGACATCCCAGGAATCAGTCTGGTGAATCTTCTCTGTACCCCCTCTATGGCAAGGATGTCTTTCCTCAGATTTGGAGACCAAAACTGTATGCAATACTCCAGGTGTGGCCTCACTAAAACCCTGTACAACTGCAGTAGAACCTCCCTGCTCCTATACTCAAATCCTTTCGCTATGAATGCTAACATACCATTGGCTTTCTTCACTGCCTGCTGCACCTTCATGCCTACTTTCAATGCCTACTTTCATGCCTACTTTCAATGTACCATGACACCCAGGTCTCGTTGCATCTCCCCCTTTCCTAATCTGCCATCATTCAGATAATAGTCTACCCTCATGTTTTTGCCACGAAAGTGGATAACCTCACATTTATCCACATTATACTGCATCTGCCATGCATCTGCCCATTCACTCAGCCTATCCAAATCACCCTGCAGCCTCCAAGCATCCTCCTCACACCTAACTATACCCCCCAGCTTGGTATCATCTGCAAATTTGGAGATGTTGCATTGAATTCCCTCGTCCAAATCATTAATATATATTGTAAATAGCTGGGGTCCCAGCACTGAGCCTTGCGGCACCCCACTAGTCACTGCCTGCCATTCTGAAAAGGACCCGTTTACTCCTACCCTTTGCCTCCTGTCTGCTAGCCAGTTCTCTATCCACATCAATACTGAACCCCCAATACCGTGTGCTTTAAGTTTGTATGCTAATCTCTTATGCGGGACCTTGTCGAAAGCCTTCTGAAACTCTAGATATAACACTTCCACTGGTTCTCCCTTATCCACTCTACTAGTTACATCCTCGAAAAATTATGTCAGATTTGTCAGACATGATTTACCTTTCATAAATCCATGCTGAGTTTGTCCAATGATTTCACCACTTTCCAAATGCGCTGCTATCCCATCTTTAATAACTGACTCTAGCAGTTTCCCCACTACCGATGTTAGACTAACTGGTCTGTAATTCCCCGCTTTCTCTCTCCCTCCCTTTTTTAAAAAGTGGGGTTACATTAGCTACCCTCCAATCCTCAGGAACTACTCCAGAATCTAAGGAATTTTGAAAAATTATCACTAATGCATCCACTATTTCTGTGGCTACCTCCTTGAGTACTCTGGGATGCAGACTATCTGGCCCTGGTGATTTATCGGCCTTCAATCCGTTCAATTTACCCAACACCACCTCCCGGCTAACCTGGATTTCACTCAGTTCCTCCATCTTATTTGACCCCCGTTCCACTGCTATTTCCGGCAGATTATTTATGTCTTCCTTAGTGAAGACAGAACCAAAGTAGTTATTCAATTGTCTGCCATGTCCTTGTTCCCCATGATCAATTCACCTGTTTCTGACTGCAAGGGACCAACATTTGTTTTAACTAGTCTCTTTCTCTTCACATATCTATAAAAACTTTTGCAGTCAGTTTTTATGTTCCCTGCCAGTTTCCTTTCATAATCTATTTTCCCTTTCCTAATTAAGCCCTTTGTCCTCCTCTGCTGGATTCTGAATTTCTCCCAGTCCACCGGTAGGCTGCTTTTTCTGGCAAATTTGTATGCCTCATCTTTTGTTTTTATACTATCCCTGATTTCCCTTGTTATCCATGGATGCACCACCTTCCCCGATTTATTCTTTTGCCAAACTGGTATGAACAACTTTTGTACTTCATCCATGCAGTTTAAACAATGGAACACCATGAGCAGTACGCCAATCCTCCGACACTATTCCCGTTTCTAATGACATTTGAAATATTTCTGTCATAGCCCCTGCTATTTCTACACTAACTTCCCTCAATGTCCCAGGGAATATCCTGTCAGGACCTGTATACTACTCTTATAACAAATGTAAAGCACTTTGGTCAACGAGAGTTGTTTTTTAAATGTGCTATATAAATAAACGTGACTTCACTTGACCGTATGGAGTCTCAGCATTACATCCCTGTTTTTGTAAACTAGTAACATTAGCAAATTTGCAGACGACACAAGGCTAGGTGGCAGTGTGATCTGTGAGGAGGATGCTATGAGAATGCAGGGTGACTTGGACAGGTTGGGTGAGTGAGCAGATGCATGACAGATGCAGTTTAATATGGATAAATGTGAAGTTATCCACTTTGGCTGCAAAAATAGGAAGGCAGATTACTATCTGAATGGTGTCAAGTTGGGAAAAGGGGAAATACAACAGGATCTGGGGGTCCTTGTTCATCAGTTAATGAAAGTAAGCTTGTAGGTCCAGCAGGCAGTGAAGAAATCGAATGGTATGTTGGCCTTCATAACATGAGTATAGGAGCAAAGAGGTCCTTCTGCAGTGGGTACACAAAAGGCTGGAGAAACTCAATGGGTGCAGCAGCATCTAAGGAGCGAAGGAGATAGGCAACGTTTTGGGCCGGAACGCTTCTTCAGGCCCTTCTGCAGTATTGTGTTCAGCTTTGGTCTCGAAATTTTAGGAAGGACATTCTTGCTATTGAGGGAGCCCAGCGTAGGTTCACAAGGTTAATTCCCGGGATGCGGGACTGTCTTATGTTGATAGAATGGAGCGGCTGGGCTTGCATAGTCTGGAATTTAGAAGGATGAGAGGAAATCTTATTGAAACATAAGATTATTAAGGGTTGGGATACTCTAGAGGCAGGAAACATGTTCCCGATGTTGGGGGAGCCCAGAACCTGGGGTGACACAGTTTAAGAATAAGGGGTTGGCCATTGTGAACGGAGATGAGGAAACACTTTTTCACCCAGAGAGTTGTGAGTCTGTGGAATTATTTGCCTCAGAGGGCGGTGGAGGCCGGTTCTCTGGATACTTTCAAGAGATAGCCAGATAGAGCTCTTAAAGATTGCGGAGTCAAGGGATATGGGGAGAAGGCAGGAACGGGGTACTGATTGTGGATGATCAGCCATGATCACAGTGAATGGCGGTGCTGGCTCGAAGGGCCGAATAGCCTACTCCTGCACCTGTTGTTTATTGTCTATTGACTTGCAAATTAACTTTGTGGGGAGTTCTCCCCCTCACCCCCTATCTCACCCCCTCCCTCTCCCCCTTCCTCTCCCTCCCCCCACCCCCCCTCCTCGCCTCTCCCTCCCCACAATAGAAAGCATTTTATTGGGATGAATCACAGCACGGTTTAGGAACAGCTCCGTCCAAGACCCGCAAGTAATCGCAGAGAGTTGTGAGGGAAGGAAATGCAGATGCCAATCCTGCTGAGTTACTCCAGCACTTTATACCTGTCCACGTTCTCCAGAGATGCTGCCTGTCCCGCTGAAGGAGAGACAAAGAGAGACAGAGAGAGAGATAGAGACATATATAGAGAGACAGACAGTGAGACACGGCGAGAGAGAGAGAGAGAGAGACAGATAAAGTTTCAGAGAGAGGGAGACAGAGGGAGACAGAGAGAGAAAGAGAGAGAGAGAGCGAGAGAGAGAGAGAGAGACAGACAGACAGAGAGAGAGTGTCAGAGAGAATGTGAGAGAGTGACACAGAGAGAGAGAGAGAGAGGCAGACAGAGAGAGAGAGGGAGAGAGAGACAGAGAGAGAGACAGAGAGACAGAGGGACAGAGAGACAGAGAGGGAAAGAGAGACACAGAGAGAACGAGAGAGACAGACAGACGGAGAGAAAGAGACAGACAGAGAGAGAGAGACAGACAGACAGAGAAAGAGAGAGAGACAGAGAGAGAGAGGAGAGAGTGAAAGAGACAGAGCCAGATAGACAGCCAGAGAGAGAGCCAGAGAGTGAGGGAGAGACATAGAGGCAGACAAAGAGAGAGGGAGGGAGCGACATAGAGAGAGAACGATAGAGAGACACGGCGAGAGAAAGAGAGAGATTCAGAGAGAGGGAGACAGAGAGAGAGACAGACAGAGAGAGAGAGAGATAGTCAGAGAGAGAGAGACACAGCGAGAGAGAGATAGAGACAGAGAGAGAGACTGACACACAGACAGAGAGACGGTGAGAGAGACAGAGAGAGGGAGACAGAGAGAGAGAGAGATAGAGAGAGAGATAGAGAGAGACAGAGAAAGGGAGTGAAACAGAGGGAGACGGAGAGAAAGACAGAGACAGAGAGAGAGACAGAGGCAGAGAGGGAGAGAAATAGACAGAGAGAGATGGAGAAAGAGACTGAAAGAGAGACAGACAGAGGACAGAGACAAAGAGATGCAGAGAGAGAGGGAGACATAGAGGGAGAGACAAAGGGGAGACAGGAGAAACAGAGAGAGAGAGAGATAGAGAGAGAGAGAGACAGACAGAGAGAGTAACAGAGAGAGAGAAACAGAGAGAGAGAAACAGAGAGAGAGAGAGAGAGAGAGAGGGAGGGAGACAGAGAGAGAGAGATAGAACGAGTTACAGAGGCCGAGAGAGAGAGAGAGAGAGACAAGAGAGAGAGAGAGGGGGTGACACAGAGAGAGATAGAGAGACAGCGAGAGAGAGAGAGAGAGAGAGAGAGAGAGAGAGAGAGAGAGAGAGAGATTGCGCCAACCAGCGATCGCCCCGTACATTAGCACTATCCTACGCACATTAGGGACAATTTAACAATTATGCGGAGGCTGATTAATCTACAACCCTGAATGTCTTTGAAATGGTGGAGGAAACCGGAGCACTTGCAGTAAAAACCCACGCAGGTCAAGGCGAGAACGTGCAAACTCCACACAGACAGCTCCCATAGTCAGGATCATACCCGGGTCTCTGGTGGTGAGGCGGCAACTGTACCGCTGCGCCACTGTGCACACAGAATTATTTAACGGTTTCCTCCGCCATAAACGCACCCAATATGTGCTAGTAATGTCCTGTTTGCCAGCTTGTTGACCCTCTGTGTTCACCTCCTGCAGGGTTTAGGAGCTGTTGCTGTGGACGGAGAGACGGGGATGTGATTGGTCATTGACGACAGCCAGGGTGCCGGTGATACCCCAACTCCCCCCCCCCCCCCCCCCCACATCTGCTCGGTGTGTGGGCTGAGCTTCGATGGAGGACCACATGACGGGGCACAACATGGACAAGCGTTATGAGTGTGACGTGTGTGGCAAGGCCTGGCAGTGCCCGAGCAAGCTGGAGATCCACCGGCGGGAGCACACGGGAGAACGGCCCTTCGACTGCTCTGAGTGCGGAAAGAACTTCACCTGCTACGACAACCTGCTGCAGCACAAGCGCGTACACTCCGGCGAGAGGCCCTTCACCTGCTCCGACTGCGGCAAGAGCTTCAAGATGGCGAAACACCTGAAGGTGCATCGGCGGATGCACACGGGCGAGAAGCCCTATTACTGCTCCACCTGCGGCAAGAACTTTACCCAGTTGGCGGGGCTGCAGGAGCACTGGCAGGTGCACAGCAGTGAGCGGCCCTTCACCTGCTCCGACTGCGGCAAAGGCTTCAAGTCGTTGCCAGAGCTGAAACAGCACAGGCGCCTCCACACCGGGGAGCGGCCCTACACCTGCAATGAATGCGGCAAGGGCTTCACTCGCTCTGGCAGCCTGCTGGTGCACCAGCGCACCCACACCGACGAGCGTCCCTACACCTGCTCCCGGTGCGGCAAGAGCTTCACCCATTCCAGCACCCTGCTGTCCCACCAGCGTACCCACACCGGCGAGCGCCCCTTCACCTGTGCCCAGTGTGGCAAAAGCTTCACCCAGTCCAGCAACCTGCTGGTGCACCAGCGCACCCATACCGGCGAGCGTCCCTACACCTGCCCCCAGTGCGGCAAGGGCTTCACCCGCTCCTCCAGGCTGCTGTCCCACCAGCAGGTGCACGCCGGCGACCGCCCCTTCCCCAGCCCGGTGAGTGGAGAGCACTTTGCCACGGCCTCCCATGCCGTGCAGGCCTGTATGAAGCTCTCCAAAAAGGGGGGCGGCATCACAGGATTCCAAAAATTTAATGTGAAATAATGTGCACGCAGCGCACATCATGAGCAGGAAGCCTTTTACGTCTGGGTTCCAGGACCTGCTTAAGGGCCTTGAAACCTCTGGGGTTTTAGATTCTCTCTGGTGCATTCTGAGCCTTATTTTGCAGCTTTTTGCACCAAATTTATGACCAATATTTCAGAAATAATTTTGGTTGAGTCAAGAGTAATGAGTGGGTGGAATGGGATGATTGGGGTCATTGTTGTATACATTTTTTTTTTTTAATTAAGAATTGTTGTCCTTGTTTTAATAATCAAGTTGTACTGTTGTAAAATGTTATCTAAAATGTTACAAAGGAGCAGGCAAAAACTGCAAATAAAATCGTGTGCGGACGCGGTGCCGACAGACAGGAAGCCGAAGCCAAAGAAACGAATAGAAACGAGGCCGAAACGAGAATGAACCGTAAGAGTCTGAAGACGAAACACCTACTAACCGAAAGGATGAGACGCCTAAATTCAAGCTAACCAAAAGCGCGGGATGACTAAATGCCTACGAACCGAAAGGCTGCGTCGCCTAAAAGCAAACTTACCGAATGGCCGCTCAGTCGATACGCCACCTACCCGAAAGGCTGCGGCGCCTATAGGCCAACGGACCGACAGCCGCTCAACAGAAAAGTCCAATAACGGACTTAGCATTGCCAGGGGGCGGGACTTCACAGCGATTGGTCCAGACCCCCGCGTCCATCACATCACCGTGAAGCATGAACATTGCCCCAAACCTCCGCTCCACCCAACCCACAGCCCAAATATATGGGTCCAGTTTCCCTCGTTCCCCTTAGGCTACGGATCTTTGGCTCAGATTTAGAAGGTGTGTTTTATTGATAAGAAATTGTATAATTACTCTCATTTTCCTTTGTTCTTTGAGTGGAGACCAAGAAGCACTGAGCAACGTGTGTGCTCTTTGTAGATCTCGCCACTCCCGTCTGGCAAATTGATTAAAAGATTGCTTTGGTTTACATTTAACAATTTTGGTGCTGTCTGCTTTCTTTACGAGAAGAACTTTGACAACTGTGCTCTTTGGAATTCTCCAGAATTAAGGTTGCACTATCAATAATTATGAAAATCCCAACCATTCAGGAATGATCAGAAATTATTCTCGCCTCCATGCATAGCTGTAGCCGTAGGGCAGTCAGACACCTCCCCACTAATTCAAAGATAGTTCCTGCACTTGGCCATATCGTTTGGCCGCTGTTGTATTTCATTTGTTTAATGGATTTGATTAGATTAGGAAATGTTTCCTTTCCTACAAGGGTCTTTCCTCTGAGGAGTTTCTATAGCAACATGCCCACTCTTGCCTTTATGAAGAGACTCACGATTTGTACTGCAAGGTATGACAGACAAATAATGGATTAGCTGTACGAAGTAAAGTCTTGACGCATTTGTGCCTTACATAACAAATAACGCAAGTTTTTCCTGACCTCACTGTGTTCTTCAGAATTATTCAGAATTCATGTTGTGCTATCAAGAGTGAAATTGATTAGTAGGACTGGATGTTTCAATCCCTAAGCTTTTTCACAATTGACATTTGGTATTCTTGGGGATGACCACTGGGTGATTTTGCTACCAATCAGACACATCTTCAGTTGTGTACCTCAACATCACTGGGTGTTTCGGCCTTTAATCACAAGACACCCTCAGTCGAGGCAAGCCCACCGCACGGTGATCAGACCCGGGTGTGTGTCTTATGGTTAGCCTCTAGGTGGCAGCCCAGACAGCATCTTTTCTCTTCAGCCACAGCCAGTGACTGCCCCATTCAGCTTTTTTTCCTTCCATCTTCCTCTCTACCGCTGACTATGGCTGGTTGGGCTCTGGACACGTGTCCGTTGGTGGGACACTACTTGGTTGAGCTTCGCCTGGGGTGCTGATACTCTGTGGACTGTGGTGATTAACCTACACTGGGCTTCACTCCACTGATTTGGCCCACCTCTTAGGCAGTAATGGTCAATGCGAGGCCCCTCACCAAGCTCTCCCAGGCACTTTTTCCTGCCCTGGTGGATCTTGAGACACTTCTCTGATGCGATCTTTTCCCAGCCACAGATGCAGCTTCGTAGCTTATGTCCTGCCGGTGCTGCTGCTCTGTCAATTGCTGTGCTAGTTGTCTTATTCATAGTCGATTCCTATGGCAATATAAGGGTGGATCCAAAACGTTGAGTAGTGATGGATCCTGCTGGCATGTGGAGCTAGCCCATGCCAGCCCCGGTGGGGTCTATTCCCTCCGGTCAGCAGTCTCTCCAGGCCGCCACTAGGTCTTTCCCTGGTTGTCAGCTGCCCTTTCGCAGCGGTCACTGGTTTAATCCAGATGTTCAGATTGATTAGCAGGACTGGATGATACAATCCATAAGGTTTTTCACTACCATTCACATTTGATATTCTTGGGGATGGCCACTAGGTGATTTTGCTACCAATCAGACACATCTTCAGTTGTGGACCTCAACGTCACTGGGTGCTTAGGCCTTTTATCACAAGACACCCTCAGCCGAGGCAGGCCCACCGCAGGGTGTTCAGACCTGGGTGTGTGACTTGTGGTTAGCCTCTAGATAGTCACGTGGCAGCCCAGGCAGCATCTTTTCTCTTCAGCCACAGCCAGTGACTGCTCCAAGAAAATGCCAACAATCTCCAGAAATGATAAAAATTATTCTTGCCCCCATGCATATCTGTAGCCATAGGGCAGTCGGACACCTCCCCACTACAAAGATAGTTCCTGCACTTGGCAATATCATTTGGTGTTTGGCAGCTGAAACGCACCAGCGGGACTACAGACAGCCCGGCACCCGGGTGAATCACCCCATGTGGGGGTCATGGTGCCGGTGCAGTGCGGTCAGTGACTCTGGGTGGGAGGATGGACCAGACTGGCCCCAACTCTGCTGCAGCTGGCGGGATGTTGCCAGGTTTTTGGACCCGTGTGTCCGCTGCCAGGAGCCGCGGCCCCACTTCACCCAGCCTCGTGTGTGTGTGCGTTGCCGACCCACAGCCCGTAACAGTGCGGTGGGAGCCAGCTTGGGGGAGTAAGGGATGGGAGATAGCCAGCTTGGGGAAGTAAGGGATGGGAGGTTGCCAGATTGGGGGAGTAAGGGGAATGGGAGGTAGCCAACTTGGGGGAGTAAGGGGAATGGGACGTGGCCAGCTTGGGGGTGTAAGACATTTTTTACCGTTAGCACATCATTTTTTCGATAAGATCTGATTACTCACAAACATCGCACACACATATAAATGCATATCCAAGATTAGAGGTTTCTAATTATAGAGGAGAGCTTATCAAGTTCAAGTTGGAATTTTATTTCGGTAGTCACGTGAGTGACTACGTGAAGACCCCGCCAGCACGCATGCGCGACATATCGTCGTACGCATGCGGAAGCGACGGTCGGGAGGAGCGGGGCTCCTCCAGCGTAAGTTTAAATAACTTACGCCAGGTAAGTCTCACCGGAGGAGTTGAGCGTCGACGAGAAACAAGATCATTATGGAATCACGGAAGTCCAAGAGAGCGGCGAGAGCAGCTGCTATGGAGAGCAGCCAGCGTACCGCCTCTCCAGAGCCACAGGTATTACCTGCAGCTCCCGACTTCTCGCCCATGAGGGCCATTGGTACTCCACGGTCGGGCGGCAAATCCACCCGGAAGTCGGACGGGGCCGGCGACCCAGCTGGGTCCAGCCCCGAGGACACCCCGTTCGCAGATAGCGACGGAGGTCGTCTAACCCGCATGGAGCGGATGATGGAGCAATTGCTCCAACGTGACCTGCTTATGCAGGGGCAGAGTCACAGTGGGCCTCTTCGCAGGCCCACGGCAGGTTCCTACCAAGGACTGCCAAATGTCTCACCCTCCTCGCAGGGGAGCATTGAGGGTCAGAACTGGGCTGACCCAGAAGAAGGGGAGCTGGCTGAACTACCATCTGTGTCAGGGGTGTGTGAAGAATATCTGGATATGGTGAATAAACATGCCATGCCGACACAGAAAGGCCTACCTATCCACCCTAAGCTGGCAGCTAGTATTAACTACATGGCGACAAACCAGCTACAGGAACAGGCCATAATTTCCACAGCTGAAAAATATATGGCTCCTGAAAACTGCAAATCACTTAATGTCCCTGCGGTGAACAACCCTATTTGGGGGAATATGAGCCCCTCGAGTAGAGGGCAGGAAATCAAACTTCAAAGAATCCTAAAGCTCTTAACCGCCGGGATCACAGCAGTGGCCAGAACTGCAGTGGGGATAGAGTTGCCGGAAGAACTGCAAGATGCCCTGGCTCTACTGTGTAATACACAGTATGAGATAAATAATTTCAGAAAAAGCATCATAAAGCCGGCGCTTAACCCCAAGTTTGCGGGGTTGTGTAAGCCTGGGAAGACTCAGCCTCCAAGCTTGCTGTTCGGGGATAACCTTCCCAAGCAAGTAAAAGATCTTGACGAGGAGGCCAAGGCCTTGGGCCTGATCAAGGTTCCCGGGCCTACCAAACCTCATTACCCACAAAGACAGCACCCCTACACACCCACCGGACAGAGATACCATTAGAGACCTGCCGGTGGTGAAAGCTCGAAGGCCGGCCAACCTGCACAGCGGTCTTTTTTAGGCCATGGCCCAGCCCGGCCTTCTTGGAAGATGCGCCACTCCTACAACACGATGAATCAACAAAGAAAACAAGGACAGAAACCGCAACACCGGCAATAACCATGGAGGTAGGTGGGCCTGGTTTCCCCAGAAACACATCTTGCCTAAATTCACTTTATGTAGGGGGCCGGTTGCACATGTTTTATGAAAATTGGCGCACTTTTACCTCTGATCCTTTCATACTCAGGAGTATTCAGGGCTACAAAATTGAATTTATTCACGAACTCCCTACCCCGGTCCAGCATTCACCTAGCCGAAAATTCATACTCTCTCAAAAAGGGAGGGTAGCAGGGCATGCTGAACTATATAGATTAATTGAAAAAGGGGTAATTGAAAAGGCCACCAAAGAACCACAGGAGTTCGTGTCTAATATATTCACCAAAAACAAAAAAGATGGTGGTTGCCGCATTATCATAGATTTGACTGAACTGAATACTTCTGTTCAGTATGTTCATTTTAAAATGGACACCTTTGACACTGCTATACAGTTAATAGATTATGGGTACTACATGGCATGCATTGACCTCAAAGATGCATACTATTCAGTACCAATACACAAGGATCATAGGAAATATTTAAAATTTATCTGGATGGGACAATTATGGCAATACAAAGCCTTGCCTAATGGGTTATCATCAGCACCCAGATTGTTTACCAAGATATTAAAACCAGCCTTGGCCTACTTAAGGAAACAGAATCATACTGTTATGGCCTATCTTGATGATATCCTCATTGTTGGGGAAAGTTTGGAAATGGCTACATTGGCAGTTACAGCCACGAAACATCTCTTTCAGAAGCTGGGTTTCATTATACATCCAGATAAATCAATATTAAAACCCTCTACCACCATGAAATACTTGGGGTTCAATATCGACTCAGTGCAAATGTCTATCACGTTGCCACTAAGTAAGGTGGAGGACTTGATAGAGGCTTGCAGGAGCCTTATTGGCATCAAGGACCCATCCATTCGGCAGGTGGCCAGGGTGATTGGGAAGATAGTGGCTGCCTTTCCCGCAGCACAATATGGGCCTTTACATTATCAAAACTTACAAAGAGCCAAAATTATAGCTCTTAAAAGTCATGCAGGCCATTTCGACAGGCCTATGAAAATACCAGAAAAGGCAAAAGCCGAATTAAATTGGTGGATGGCTAATGCCCAATATTGTTCCAAACCCATCACTATCATCAATCCCTCGATCACCTTACAAACGGATGCCAGTGCCAAAGGTTGGGGAGCTACTAATACTACCTCTAGTTGTGGAGGTAGATGGAGTGCACAAGAGTTAACCCTATTCAATAATTTGGGAATTAACTATTCAGAAATGCTGGCAGCATTTCACGGCCTCAGGGCATACTGCACAAACATGCACAAAGTTCATGTTAGGATACAAATTGACAATACCACGGTGGTGGCCTATATTAACCACATGGGCGGAATAAAGTCGATATCGTGTGATGAATTGGCCAACAATATCTGGCTCTGGTGTCTGCAAAGGGAAATTTGGATCTCAGCCACTTAATTCCCAGGCAAGCTAAACACAGTGGCAGACACCAGGTCACGCAAATTTAACGACAACATAGAATGGATGTTGGATTGGAAAGTGTTCACAGATATTGTAGAACGTTATGGGACACCAGATATCGACCTCTTCGCGTCCAGATTAAATCACCAACTACCAACATATGTTGCTTGGGAACCAGACCCTGGGGCAGTAGCGATGGACGCTTTCACGCTACATTGGGGGGATTTGTTCTGCTATGCATTCCCCCCTTTCTGCCTCATCAGTCGAGTCTTGCAGAAAATAAAACAAGATTCCGCATCGGGTATTTTGGTGGTGCCCGACTGGCCTACCCAACCATGGTTCCCAGCGGTACAGAAGATGGCCACAGAACCTTGTCTTCGGGTCAATAAACGACCTAGCCTGCTCATTCATCCTGTCACAGGAGAACATCACCCATGTTATGACCGCATGGACCTGTTAATTTGCAGATTTTAAAACGGCGGATTCGGACTCACCAGCAGAACGATAGACACCATCTCGGCGGCATGCAGGGAGTCCACCAGGAAGCAGTACCTTACCTACATCAAGAAATGGGAAGGATTCTGCGCTACTACCAACACTACATATGAATCCGCTACCATTACAGAAGTGCTGGAATTCTTGGCTACCCTACACTTTGATGAGGGACTGAGCTACAGTGCCATAAACAGTGCCAGGAGTGCACTATCATCCTACTTGGGCCAGGGGAGTGACCAATTGGGAATTGGATCACATCCATTAGTGTCCAACTAATGAGAGGAATATTCAATTCCAATCCCCCTAGGCCCAGATATAACCATACGTGGGATATCAGAACAGTCCTAACAATGCTGCGAGGATGGACACCTAACACGGGACTCACTTTGGCAAAACTCACATACAAAATGGTAATGGTTATGGCACTTATCACGGCACAACGGGTCCAGTCTCTGCACAAACTCAATCTGGATGCCATGACTATCACCAATGATAAAATCACTTTTCATGTGCAGGGACTGTTGAAACAAGATCGACCCGTAGCGTCTGGTCATACCTTGGAATTTCTGGCATATCCAGCAGATACCCGACTCTGCATCGTCACGTTAATTTCACAATATATCACAGTCACCAAAAATCTCAGGGGCATGGAGACAGCTTTGCTTATAAGCCACAAGAAGCCCCATCATAAAGTCACGGTGCAAACCATTTCTAGATGGTTAAGGGTGGTTTTGGATGCGGCGGGGGTGGACACTAATATATTCAAATCTCACCCCACCAGGGCGGCATCCACTTCGGCGGCTAGGAGGATGGAAGTACCTTTGGACCACATCCTGGCCACAGCGGGTTGGAGTAATGAAAGGACTTTTCACCGCTTCTACAACAAACCCGTGGCCACCCCTGACACTTATGCAGGGAGGATTTTGAGTACTGTCAAATAATTTACCCCTATGGGATATTTATTTTGTTTTGGTATGAATAAATACCTATTTTTGTTTTTCAGCCAGTTGTCATGTCTGAATAACGTTCATCCTCTCATCCCAGCATAGCGGTGTGTGAGCATGGAGCTTCCAGGGCATGAAATCACAGAGCTTTGAAATCTTCACGTAGTCACTCACGTGACTACCGAAATAAAATAGTAAGATTAAACGAGAACTTACCAGTTTGAAGTTTGATCTTTATTTTATGAGGAGTTACGATGAGGGATTACGTGCCCTCCGCTCCCAACCCTCTACTATAAAGATCACCTGGTATGAAAGTTCTCTCTTATCTTACTATATTAGTCATGGTAACTGTCTGTGATTTCACACCACTGCTTTGAAGAATGTCGCGCATGCGTGCTGGCGGGGTCTTCACGTAATCCCTCATCGTAACTCCTCATAAAATAAAGATCAAACTTCAAACTGGTAAGTTCTCGTTTAATCTTACTATTTATTGTCACGTATCAATTAAGGAACTGTAGTGAGATGAGAGTTGATTTCAAACAGGTTTATTAACGTAAACGGTGAAATCAACAGGAGTTCAACAACGACTAACTGAATAGGTCTTACCACAATGGTGGTCGAAACGAGACTGGGAGGGCATCCTCCAGAAAGCGCACGAACAAAAACCCCTCCCCACAGTCACATGACGGAGGTAGCCGACCGCAGGATTCGACTACCCGCAGGCACCAGCAGGTGCCGCTACAGTACTGTGATATTTGAGTTACCATACAGCCATACTAAGTAAAAAGCAGCAAGGCACACTGCCACATAAAATAAAAGGTAATTCAAGAGCTCTCCCGAGTTTAAAAAAAAATCAAACTCGTGGTAAGTACGTAGCGGGTACGTCGGAGCTCGGGACCTCTCTTAGCGGCTCGTAACGCTAACGGCAGGTATTCGGGAAACGTGGTAAGCTCGTGAAGACTTGTTAAGATTTTTCAACATGTTGAAAAATGTCCACGAGAGCCCCAAGTACCTACAAGCTGCTATTCCCACAATTCTGTGAGTTTGAATCAAGAGAAACTCTTGAATTACTCTTGAATTACCTTGTATGGTAATTTAGAGAAAAGTGGCGGGACAAAGCTAATCTGTTAGAGGAAAATGAGAATCGAGAGGTCATGCTTCCTGATCTGGGGAACTTCATAGAAAAGGAAGTACGGTTCATGTCAAATTTACGCTATGGGAGTATTCAAGATCCTAAACCAATCGCAACTGTCAAAGATGCTACCTTTACTAAAACAAAAGGAAGATCAGGAGCTAACGGAGGTAGTTCTGATTCCGCTGTAAATACCTGCAGAAACGAAAGGCCAAAAGGAAGGAGATACATCTACTGTTAAGCCAAGATGGTTCTGCTTCTCATCCAGCGTGAAGAAGACAGAGGAATGACAAAGAGATGGCCCACGAGGGGAGGGGGGGTCGATGATTGGTTAGCTCGTACTTTGCATCCCACCCCAAGCATAGACACCACATTCTTGACAGGGCCAAGGAGAACTTGTAATAGGAACACTTCTCCATCCGTTTCCCACCACGGATGGCTGACCTGCTGAGTTCTACCGGCACTTTGGAGGGGAATGGACAGGCGACGTGTCGGGTCTGGGTCCTTCTTTGGACTGATGGAGTCGGGGTAGAAAGCTGGAAAAATGAGATGTGGTTGGGACAGACTCAAGGACTTGATTAGGAGGGGGGTGTTTCCTTAATATGGAGAATTCAATGTTCATGTCATTGGGTTGTAAGCTATGATGTGATGTTCCTCCAGTTTGCGTGTCATCTCACTCTGGCAATGGAGGAGGCCCAGGACAGAAACATCAGTGTGGGAGTGGGAAGGGAAGTTAAAATGGTTGGCAACCGGGAGATCCAGCAGGCCTTGGAGGACCAAGCGCACATGTTGGCTGAAATGCACGCCTAGTCTTGATACAATAGACATTAGACAAGAGACAATAGGGGCAGGAGTAGGCCAATAGTCTCTTCGAACCAGCACCACCATTCAATGTGACAATGGCTGATGATCCACAATCAGTAACCCGTTCCTGCCTTTCCCCCATATCCCCTGACTCCACTAACATTAAGACCCTTATCTAGCTCTCGCTTGAAAGTATCCAGAGAACCTGCCTAAACTGCCCTCTGAGGCAAAGAAGTCCACAGACTCACAACTCACTGTGTGAAAAAGTGTTTCCTTATCTCCATTCTAAATGGCTTACCCATTATTCTTAAATTGTGTGTGACCCCAGGTTCTGGTCCTCCCTCAACACCAGGAACATGTCTCCTGCCTCTAGCGTGTTCAAATCCTCAATAATCCTATGTTTCAATAAGATTCACTCTCATCCTTCTAAACTCCAGAGTGTACAAGCCCAGCCGCTATCTCTCAGCATATGACATTCCGGGAATTAACTTGTGAACCTACGCTGCACTCCCTCAATAGCAAGAATGTCGTTCCTCAAATTTGGAGACAATTTCCTCAAAACTACACAATACTCCAGGTGTGCTCTCCCTAGGGCCCGATACAACTGGAGAAGGACCTCTTTGCTCCTAAACTCAACTGCTCTTGTTATAAAGACCAACAGGCGATTTGCTTTCTTCACTGCCTGATGTACCTGCCTGCTTACTTTCAGTCACTGATGAACACGAACCCCCAGATCCCGTTGAACCTCCTCATTTCCCAACTTGACACCATTTAGATAATCTGCCTTCCTCTTTCTGCTACCAAAGTGGATAACTTCACATTTCTCCACATTAAACTGCATCTGCCATGCATCTACCCACTCCCCCAACCTGTCCAAGTCATCCTGCACACTCATAGCATCCTCATCACAGTTCACAATGCCACCCAGCTTTGTCTCATCTGCAAATTTGCTAATGTTACTTTTAAATCTATTCATTGATGTATATGGTAAATAGCTGCGGTCCCAGCACCGAGCCTTGTGGCACCCTACTAGTCATTGCCTGCCATTCTGAAGGACCTGTTAATCCCTACACTTTGTTTCCTGTCTGCCAACCAATTTTCTATCCATGTCAGCACTCTGCCCCCAATACCATGTGCCCTAAATGTGCCCACAAATTACCCATGTGGTACCTTAATAAATGCTTTCTGAAAGTCCTGGTACACTACATCCACTGGCTCTCCCTTGTCCATTTTCCTAGTTACATCCTCAAAGAATTCCAGAAGATTAGTCAAGCATGATTTCCCCTTCGTTAATCCATGCTGACTCGGACCGATCCTGTTACTGCTATCCAAATATGCAGCTATTTCATCTTTTATAATTGACTCCAGCATCTTCCCCACCACCGATGTCACGCTAACTGGTATATAATTCCCTGTTTTCTCTCTCCCACATTTCTTAAAAATTGCAATAACATTAGCTACACTCCAATCCACAGCAACTGATCCTGAATCTATGGAACATTGGAAAATGATCACCAATGCGTCCACGATTTCTAGAACCACTTCCTTAATTACCCTGGGATGCAGACCATCAGGCCCTGGGGATTCATCAGCCTTCAGTCCCATCAGTCTACCCAACAACATTTCCTGCCTAATGTGGATTTTCTTCAGCTCCTCCGTCACCCCACATCCTCTGGCCACTAGTACATCAGGAAGATTGTTTGTGTCCTCTTTAGTGAAGATGGATCCAAAGTACCTGTTCAACTCATCTGCCATTTCCTTGGTGCCCATAATAAATTCACCTTTTTCAATCTTCAAGTCCAACTTTGGTCTCAACTATTTTTTTCCACTTCACATACATAATGAAGGAACAGCAGATGCCGGTTTACAAAGAGAGACACAATCTCCTGGAGTAACTTGCACGTCTGGAGAGCATGGACAGTCATCATTCTAGGTCAGGACCCTTCTTCAGACTGCTTGGTGTGGGGGGTGGAGAAAGTTGGAAAGGAGAGGTGGGAGTAGGCGCCTTAGATTCCCTTCCCTCTCCAGATGCAGCCTGACCCACTGAGTTCCTCCACCACTTTAGAGGGAACGGACAGATGACGATTTGAGTCTGGACCCTTCTTCAGACTGAGTGGAGAGGGTGGGGGGAGGAAGCTGGAATAGGGAGATGGGGGCTGGATAAAGCCTGGCAAGTGATAGGTGGACACAAAATGCTGGAGTAACTCAGCGGGATAGGCAGCATCTCTAGAGGGAAGGAATGGGTGACGTTTCAGGTTGAGACCCTTCTTCAGAAGTGATAGGTGGATATAGGTGAGGGAGACACAAGAAACTGCAGATGCTGGAATCTTGCATAGAGCACAATTTAGTTAGATGCACAGAATCTCTTGCCCAGAGTGGGGGAATCGAGGACCAGAGGAGATGGGTTCAAGGTGAAGGGGAAACGATTTAAAAGTAAACTGAGGGGTAACCTTTTCACACAGAGGGTGGTGGGAGTATGGAACAAACTGTCAGAGGAGGTAGTTGAGGCTGGTACTATCCCAAGAAACAGTTAGACAGTTACATGGATAGGACAAGTTTGGAGCGATATGGACCAAACACAGGCAGGTGGGACTAGTGTAGATGGGACATGTTGGTCGGTGTGGGCAAGTAGGGCCGAAGGGCCTGTTTCCACACTGTATCACTTACTGACTAACACAATGTGCTGGAGTAACTCAGCGGGTCAGGCAGCATCTATGGAGAACAAGGATAGATGACATTTCAGAATGCTGGAGTAACTCAACAGGACAGGCACCATCTTGTTTAAGAAGGAACTGCAGATGCTGGAAAATGGAAGGTACACAAGAATGCTGGAGAAACTCAGCGGGTGCAGGAGCATCTATGTAGCGAAGGAGATAGGCAACGTTTCGGACCGAAGCCTTTCTTCAGACATAGGGTGTGGAGGGGTAAGGAAAAAGGAGGAGGAGGAGCCCGAGGCCTGAGGGAGAGTTGGGAAGTGGAGGAGACAGCAAGGGTCAACGAGATTTGTGAGAATTCAATGTTCATGCCAGCAGGATGCAGACTCCCCAAGCCGAATACGAGGTGCTGTTCCTCCAATTTACGATGGGCCTCACTTTGGTCATGGTGGAGGCCCAGGACAGAGGTCGGATACAGAATGGGAGGGTGAGTTGAAGTGCTGAGCCACCAGGAGGTTAGGATGGTTAATGCGGACCAAGCAGAGGTGTTCGGCAAAACGATTGCCAAGCCTACGCTGGTCTCACAGATGTAGATCCGCTGACATCTAGAGCAGCGGATGCAATAGATGAGATTAGAGGACATGCAGGTGAACCCCTGTCACACCTGGAACGACTGCTTGGGTCCTTGAATGCAGTAGGGGGGGGGGGGGTAAAGCGAGAAGTGTAGCATCTCTTGCGGTTGCAAGGGAAAGTGCCCGGGGAGGGGGTGGTGCGGGAAGGAAGGGAAGAATTGACAAGGGAGTTATTGAGGGAGCTGTCTTTGCGGATGGCAGACAGGGGGGGGGGGGGGGGGGGGATGGGAAGATGTGGCGAGTGGTGGGGTCACGTTGGAGATGGTGAAACTGACGGAGGATTATTTGTTGTATGTGACAGCTAATGGGGTGAAAGGTGAGGACATGGGGGACTCTGCCCTTTTTGCGAGTGGGGGGGGATGGGGAGAGAGGGCAGTGTTACGGGGAATGGAAGAGACCCTGGTGCGGGCCACATCTATAGGAAGGGAGGGGAACCCCCGTTCCCTGAAGAATTAGGAAATTTCCAATGCCCTGGTGTGGATCACCTTATCCTGGGAGCAGATGCGGTGTAGACGGAGGAACTGGGAATAGGGGATGGAGTCCTTACAGGAAGCAGGGTGGGAAGAAGAGTAGTCTAGATAGCCATGGGAGTCAGTGGGTTTATAGTGGATGTCGGTCAGAAGTCTATCACCTTCGATGGAGATAGTGAGATCAAGGAATGGTAGTTTAGAGTCGGAAAGGGTCCAGTTGTATTTGAGTGCCGGATGGAAGTTAGTGGTGAAGCGGATGAAGTTAGTCAGTCAG
Organism: Raja brachyura; assembly: GCA_963514005.1. The sequence continues at coordinate 29,087 of CAUPSL010000217.1, forward strand.
TCAGAGTGCTGTGTGCTGATCTTCACAGAGACCTGGCTGGTTCCCAACGGGGCTGTGGACCTAACAAACCGGTTGCTGCATCGTGCTGATAGAACAAAGGACCCCGGTGAGAGCAAGGGCGGCGGGCTCTGTATCTATACCAACAATGACTGGTGCACCAACCACACCGCAGTACAGAGCTACTGTTCCCAAGACCTGGAATACCTACTGCTTAAATGTAGGTCGTTTTACCTGCCTCGGGAGTTTACTGTGGTTATCGTCATGGCCATATGCATCCCACCACAAGCTAATGCTAACCTAGCGCTAGCACAGCTGCACTCGGCCGTCAGCAAGCAGAAGGATGCTCACCCCGATGGTGCCTTCATTGTTGCAGGGGACTTTAATCAGGTCGACCTACGAGCTGCGCTCCTCAAATTCCACCAGCATGTGCAGTGCCCTACCAGGGGCTCAAACACGCTGGATAAAGTGTACACCAACATCAAGGACGCATACAGAGCTCTCCCCTGCCCATCCCTGGGAAAATCCGATCATCTCTCACTGTTTCTACTGCCATCATACAAACCCCTCATCCGCAAGACCAAACCTGCAATAAAGACGGTCAAAATATGGCCCGAGGACTCCACCCTACAACTCCAGGACTGCTTTGATCGCACCGACTGGGAACTGTTTGCACAACAGGCTACCAGTGGTACAGAGGTAGACTTGGAGGAGCACACATCCACTGTGCTCTCCTACATCAACTGCTGTGTGGAGTTGGTCACAGTGGACAAGCAAATAAAGATGTTCCCAAACCGGAAACCGTGGATGAACAAGGAGGTTCAGAATCTGCTAAGGGCACGCAACAATGCCTTTAAATCCAGGGACACTTCTGCCTCCAGTGCTGCCACGTCAAACCTGAACAAAGGTATAAAACAGGCCAAAGACATATACAGCCAAAGGGTGGAAGACCACTTCAACACCGCGGACACCAGACGCATGTGGCAGGGTGTCAGGGACATCACTGACTACAAGAGCAGCCCCGCCTGCCCCCACAGTGATAATACACTGGCCAATGAATTAAACACTTTCTTTGCCCGCTTCGAAACTTGCAACACCACCAAGAGAGGAATAACCCCGGCCAGGGCAGAAGGACAGGCCTTAACACTGAGCACTGAGGAGGTACAGTGCGCTCTGCGTAGGATCAATCCGCGCAAGGCTGCAGGCCCGGATGGAGGCCAGGGAAGGGTACTAAAGGATCGTGCTGTACAACTGGCGGAGGTATTAACGAGGATCTTTAACCTGTCTCTATCTCTGGCAATAGTCCCCAAGTGCCTGAAGACAGCTACTATAGTGCCGGTGCCGCAAGACAGAAGTCACCAACCTGAATGACTGCCGCCCGGCTGCCCTAACTCCAATAGCAATCAAGTGCTTCGAAAGGCTGGTCCTCTCCCACATCAAAACAAGCATCCCTGCCTCACTGCATTCTCATCAATTTGCATATAGGGCAAATAGATCCACAGAGGATGCCATCTCTCTGGCTCTTCACACTGTTCGGACTCACCTAGAAAGACAGGGCATGTACGTGAGGATGCTCTTCATAGACTATAGCTCTGTCTTCAATACAGCCATCCCCACCAAGCTCACCACCAAACTCCACCAGCTAGGCCTCAGCTCACCGATGTGCACCACGGGGCTGTGTACTGAGCCCCATGCTCTACTCCCTCTTCACACATGACTGTGTTCCTGCATTCGTCACCAACAGTATCGTCAAGTTTGCAGACGACACAACGGTGATCGGGCTGATCACCAACGGTGATGAAACAAAATACAGAGCAGGGATGCAGAACCTGGCGGACTGGTGCTCGCGCAATAACTTGTCACTAAACACCTCCAAGACCAAAGAGCTGATTATCGACCAGGAAGTCACGGAATAGGGAATACAACCCAATCACCATCTATGGGGACAGTGTGGAGTGTCCAGCTTTAGGTTCCTGGGCACTCACATCTCAGAGGACCTCACATAGTCCACCAACACCGCTGCGCTGGTCAAAAAGGCACAGCAACGATTGGTCTTCCTGACAACATTGTAATGGGCTGGTCTTACCCAACAGCGGCTGACGACCTTCTACCGCTGCACCACAGAGAGCATATTACCGTACGGCATCTCTGTGTGGTATCTCAGCTGCGCGGACGCGGTGAGGAGAGCTCTTCAGCGCGTCGTCCACAGGGCGCAGAAGATTATTGGGGAACCGCTACCAGCCTTGAAGGGCATCTACCACACACGGTGCCTCAGGAAGGTCGTCAGCATCCACAAAGACTCCTCACACCCCTGTAATTGACTGTTTGAACTACTTCCTTCCGGCAGATGCTGCAAGGCCTCCTAAGCCCACACCTCCAGACTCAGGAACAGCTTCATTCCCAGAGCTATAGCGGCTCTGACCCGACCCTAAGGTAATACCCGAAGGTATTTAAAGACTGCATGGATGAAGTACAAAAATTGTTCATACCAGTTTGGCAAAAGAATAAATCGGGGAAGGTGATGCATCCATGGATAACAAGGGAAATCAGGGATAGTATAAAAACAAAAGATGAGGCATACAAATTTGCCAGAACAAGCAGCCTACCGGAGGACTGGGAGATATTCAGAATTCAGCAGAGGAGGACAAAGGGCTTAATTAGGAAAGGGAAAATAGATTATGAAAGGAAACTGGCAGGGAACATAAAAACTGACTGCAAAAGTTTTTATAGATATGTGAAGAGAAAGAGACTAGTTAAAACAAATGTTGGTCCCTTGCAGTCAGAAACAGGTGAATTGATCATGGGGAACAATGACATGGCAGACCAATTGAATAACTACTTTGGTTCTGTCTTCACTAAGAAAGACATAAATAATCTGCCGGAAATAGCAGTGGAACGGGAGTCAAATAAGATGGAGGAACTGAGTGAAATCCAGGTTAGCCGGGAGGTGATGTAGGGTAAATTGAATGGATTGAAGGCCGATAAATCACCAGGGCCAGATAGTCTGCATCTCAGAGTACTCAAGGAGGTAGCCACAGAAATAGTGGATGCATTAGTGATAATTTTTCAAAATTCCTTAGATTCTGAAGTAGTTCCTGAGGATTGGAGGGTAGCTAATGTAATCGCACCTTTTAAAAAAGGAGGGAGAGAGAAAGCGGGGAATTACAGACCAGTTAGTCTAACATCGGTAGTGGGGAAACTACTAGAGTCAGTTATTAAAGATGGGATAGCAGCGCATTTGGAAAGTGGTGAAATCATTGGACAAAGTCAGCATGGATTTACGAAAGGTAAATCATGTCTGACAAATCTGATAGAATTTTCCGAGGATGTAACTAGTAGAGTGGATAAGGGAGAACCAGTGGATGTGTTATATCTAGAGTTTCAGAAGGCTTTCGACAAGGTCCCGCATAAGACATTAGCATACAAACTTAAAGCACACGGTATTGGGGGTTCAGTATTGATGTGGATAGAGAACTGGCTAGCAGACAGGAGGCAAAGGGTAGGAGTAAACGGGTCCTTTTCAGAATGGCAGGCAGTGACTAGTGGGGTACCGCAAGGCTCAGTGCTGGGACCCCAGCTATTTACAATATATATTAATGATTTGGACGAAGGAATTCAATGCAACATCTCCAAGTTTGCAGATGACACCAAGCTGGGGGGTATAGTTAGGTGTGAGGAGGATGCTTGGAGGCTGCAGGGTGAATTGGATAGTCTGAGTGAATGGGCAGATGCATGGCAGATGCAGTATAATGTGGATAAATGCGAGGTTATCCACTTTGGTGGCAAAAACATGAGGGTAGACTATTATCTGAATGGTGGCAGATTAGGAAAAGGGGAGGTGCAACGAGACCTGGGTGTCATGGTACACCAGTCATTGAAAGTAGGCATGCAGGTGCAGCAGGCAGTGAAGAAAGCCAATGGTATGTTAGCATTCATAGCGAAAGGATTTGAGTATAGGAGCGGGGAGGTTCTACTGCAGTTGTACAGGGTCTTAGTGAGGCCACACCTGGAGTACTGCATACAGTTTTGGTCTCCAAATCTGAGAAAAGACATCCTTGCCATAGAGGGGGTACAGAGAAGAATCACCAGACTGATTCCTGGGATGTCAGGACTTTCATATGAGGAAGGATTGGATAGACTCGGCTTGTACTCGCTGGAATTTAGAAGATTGAGGGGGGATCTTATAGAAACTTACAAAATTCTTAAGGGGTTGGACAAGCTAGATGCTGGAAGATTGTTCCCGATGTTGGGGGAGTCCAGAACAAGGGGTCACATTCTAAGAATAAGGGGGAATTCCTTTAGGACCGAGATGAGGAAAACATTCTTTACACAGAGAGTGGTGAGTCTCTGGAATTCTCTGCCACAGAAGGTAGTTGAGGCCAATTCATTGGCTATATTTAAGAGGGCGTTAGATGTGGCATTTGTGGCTAAAGGGATCAGGGGGTATGGAGAGAAGGCAGGTACGGGATACTGAGTTGGATGATCAGCCATGATCACATTGAATGGCGGTGCAGGCTCGAAGGGCCGAATGGCCAACGCCTGCACCTATTTTTCTATGCCTTTGTCTACCCAGCTGAGTGCCCCCCACCCCCATGGACTGCCTCTCTCGGATGGTCATGTCGCACAGACACACTTTAGTCTGTTTTGACGGTTTTAATGTTCCTCTACAAACCATGTTCTCTGGGTATCTAAATCTAAATTGTGTTAGTTATTTAAATATGACTTCGGATGGAAGCTGAATACCCAAATCTCGTTGCACTTATGTGCAATGACAATAAAAGATAGTATAATAGTAAGATTAAACGAGAACTTACCAGTTTGAAGTTTGATCTTTATTTTATGAGGTGTCACGATGAGGGATTACGTGAAGACCCCGCCAGCACGCATGCGCGACATTCTTCAAAGCAGTGGTGTGAAATCACAGAACAAACAGTCACAATGACTGACATAGTAAGAGAAAAAAGAGAACTTTCATACCAGGTGATCTTTATAATAGAGGGTCGGGAGCGGAGGGCACGTAATCCCTCATCGTGACACCTCATAAAATAAAGATCAAACTTCAAACTGGTAAGTTCTCGTTTAATCTTACTATTTTACTTCGGAGTCACGTGAGTGACTACGTGAAGATTTCAAAGCTCTGTGATTTCATGCCCTGGAAGCTCCATGCTCACACACCGCTAAAGCTGGGATAAGAGGATGGACGTGATTCAGACAAGACACTGGCTGAAAAACAAAACAGGTATTTATTCATACCAAACACAATATTGTGTCCCATAAGGGTTATTTATCTGGCAGCACTTAAAATCCTCCCTGCATAATTGTCAGGGGAGGTCACGGGTTTGTTATAAAAGCGGTGGAAGGTTTTCTCATTGTTCCAACCCGCTGTGGCCAGGATGTGATCCAGTGGTACCTCCATCCTTCTAGCCGCCGAGGTGGATGCTGCCCTGGTGGAGTGAGATTTGTACACATTAGTATCCACCCCCGCCGCATCCAGTACCACCCTTAACCATCTGGAAATGGTTTGCACCGTGACCCTGTGATGAGGCTTCTTGTGACTGACAAGCAAAGCTGTTTCCGTGCCCCTTAGATCTTTGGTGACTGAAATGTATCGCAGAATCAATGTAACGATACAAAGACGGGTGTCCGCTGGGTAAGCCAGGAACTCCAAAGTATGTCCAGACACTCTGGGTCGATCTTGCTTCAATAGTCCCTGCACCTGGAATGTGATTTTCCCACTGGTAATTGCCATGGCATCCAGACTAAGTTTGTGCAGGGACTGGACCCGTTGCGCCGTGATCAGTGCCATTATCATGACCATTTTGTAGGTTAATTTGGCCAAAGGGAGTCCCGTGTTCGGTGTCCATCCTCGCAGCATCGTCAATACCGTGCTGATGTCCCAGGTATGGCTATATCTGGGCCTGGGGGGATTAGAATTAAATATTCCCCTCATAAATTTGGATACTAGGGGATGTGACCCAATTCCCAATTGGTCACTCCCCTTGCCCAAGTAAGACGATAGGGCACTCCTGGCACAGTTAATGGCGCTGTAGCTTAGACCCTCATCGTAATGAAGGGTAGCCAGAAACTCCAGCACTTCCGTGATGGTGGCGGTTTCGTATGTTGTTTTAGTAGTCACGCAGAATCCTTCCCATTTCCTGATGTAGGTCAGGTACTGCTTCCTTGTGGACTCTCTGCAGGCTCCCGTGATGGTATCAATGGTCCTGTTGGAGAGTCCGAATCCATGAAGTGGCCGTTTTAAAATCTGCAAATTAACAAATCCATGCGGTCATGACATGGATGACATTCTCCTGTAACAGGATGAACAAGCAGGCTTGGTCTTTTATTCACCCTGATACAGGGTTCTGTGGCCATCTTCTGTACGAGAGGGAACCATGGTTGAGTAGGCCAGTCGGGCACTACCAAGATACCCGATGCGGAGTCTTGCTTGATTTTTTGCAAGACCCGACTGATGAGGCAGAAAGGGGGGAAGCGTAGCAAAATAAATCCCCCCAGTGTAGCGAGAAAGCATTCAATCGCTACTGCCCCCGGGTCTGGCTCCCAAGCAACATACGTTGGTAGTTGGTGATTTAGCCTGGACGCGAAAAGGTCGATATCTGGTGTCCCATAAGGTTCTACAATATCTGTGAACACATTCCGATCCAACATCCATTCTATGTTGTCGTTGAATTTCCGTGACCTGGTGTCTGCCACTGTGTTTAGTTTACCTGGAAGGTAAGTTGCAGAGATCCAAATTTCTCTTTGCAAACACCAGTACCAGATATTGTTGGCCAATTCATCACACGATATCGACTTTACACCGCCCATGTGGTTAATATAGGCTACCACCGTGGTGTTGTCAATCTGTATTCTAACATGAACTTTGTGCATGTTAGTGCAGTATGCCTTAAGGCCGTGAAATGCTGCCAGCATTTCTGAATAGTTAATCCCTAAGTTTTTAAATAGGGTTAACTCTGGTGCACTCCATCTACCTCCACAGCTAGAGGTAGTGTTAGTAGCTCCCCACCCTTTGGCACTGGCATCCGTTTGTAAGGTGATCGAGGGATTGGTGATAGTTATGGGTTTGGAACAATTTTGGGCATTACCCATCCACCAATATAATTCGGCTTTTGCCTTTTCTGGAATTTTCATGGGCCTATCAAAATGTCCAGCATGATTTTTGAGCGCCGTAATTTTGGCTCTTTGTAAGTTTTGGTAATGTAAGGGCCCATATTGTGCTGCAGGAAAAGCAGCTACTATCTTCCCAATCACCCTGGCCACCTGCCGAATGGATGGGACCTTAATGCCAATGAGGCTCCTGCAAGCCTCTATCAGGTCTTCCACCTTGCTTGGTGGTAACGTGACAGACATTTGCACTGAGTCAATAATGAACCCCAAATATTTCATGGTGGTAGAGGGTTCCAATATTGATTTATCTGGATGTATCGTAAACCCCAGTTTCTGAAAAATATGTTTCGTGGCTGTGACTGCCAAGGTAGCCATCTCCAAATTCTCCCCCACTATGAGGATGTCATCAAGATAGGCCATAACAGTATGATTTCATTTCGGAGTCACGTGAGTGACTTCGTGAAGAGCCCGCCGGCACGCATGCGCGACATATCGTCACAACGCATTGCTGCCGACAGCTGGCGGTGGGGCGCGCTCCTCGCCAGCCCTTCCAAAGGAGCCGCTTAGGTAAGTTAAACTCACCTTAAGTTGGTTGGCCCTTGCTGTCGGTTTTGTCTTTCAGCAAGGGTGCGGATTGGAGTGTTCAGAATGTCTGGACGAAGAAGTCGTGGCCCGGCGCCCTCATCGTTTCCACCTGGGGCCGGGAAGAAGGCGGGGAAGTCATTGCCATCTGCTGCTGCAGGTCGGGACCCGCTGAGTCGCCACAGCTCCGAGGAGGAGTGCGTGGAGGAGGTCGTCGGGGTGCCTCCTGAAAGGGTGGACCCTGCCACAAGTTCGCCTTTGGCGACAACGGGGAAGGGGTTTCGTGCTGCGGCCCGACCCCCCTCCGCTAGCCCTTCATTAAAAGGCAGCAGAGGCGCCCGTAAGCCTAACCCGGTCCGGGCCAAGGCTCCACCAGCCGCCATGGAGCGGTCTGGTGCAACGGCGGGACCTGGGTCGTTAAGGTCTGCTACCCAACTCCCAACCCCCGCCGCCGGGACGGGGGGCTTGGGTACGGTCCCGCCTCGGTCGCCGAGTCCCCCACGGATGGGAGGACGAGACCATGCGTCGGCACCGTCCGAAATGCGGACAGCCGGCAAGCCTGTGCGGGTGTCGCTCCATGCTTCTGCTGGAGTCGACCCCAAGCCGTCAGGGCCCTTTGTGGCAACGGCTTCTACTCCTGCCAAGGAGAGGCGGTTGGACACCCTGCCCGCACGGGACTCGCACGGTTTCGCTGCGGCGGCCGAAAGCGATCCATTCCGGCACCGAGATCACTTCTCTGAGGTGCGGGCCGATGATAGGAGCCCCGGCATGTTTTCTGAGCCGGAGGACTCCGACCATCCGAGTGTTCAGGATGGGGGGCGTATTGACCGCATCGAGCGGCTGCTGGAGCTGGTACTCCATAATCAACAGCAGTACGCACCCACGGATATCGTCAGGCACAGGGCCGCCTCGCCGGTTTCCCTCATCAGCGAGCCACAAGGGGTAGAAGGGTTTGACCCCACCCCAACACCGTCGGAGCCACCGACAGCTGAGTTACTGGACGTGGCAGCCAAATTTGCTGCACCAATTACAACTGGACTTCCGCTCCAGCCAAAGCTGGCAGCAACAGTGGACTTTCTCACGAATCATCGGTTGCAGGAGGAAGTACTCTCACAGGCCACTCAGCGCCACAAGGCCCCGTCCAACTGTAATGCCCTCAACGTGCCACTGGTCAATACGCCCATATGGGGCAACATCGGCGTGGCTGTCCGCCATCAGGAGGTTACACTCCAGCGGATCCTCAAACTCCTCATGGCCGGTATTACCGCCTTTGCGCGGTCGGTCGATGGAACGGACCTGTCATTGGATCAGGAGGATGCGTTAGCACTATTATGTGCCACCCAGCATGAAATCAACGATTTCCGGAAGAACAGCATCCGTCCGTCTATCAACCCACAATTTGCAGGATTGTGTAAGCCACCGCTGCCCCCACCGCCCCGACAACTCTTCGGGGAAGACCTTCCGAAGAGGGTCAAGGAGCTGGACGAGGTAGCCAAAACGGTGGGACTTATGCGATCTCAGATCGCCCCCAGACCGATGGTGCCAAAAGCTCCCCCTGCTCGACCGCGAGGTCCGGTCGCATCAGCATCAAGACCATATGCTACTACTCAGCACTACTACCAACAGGGCCAGCAGCAGCGGTCTTTTAAAGGGTCAGGCACACAGCGACCCCAGTGGAAGATGAAGCCATCTTATCGTCAGCCCAGCCCAGCACCTCCTCGGCCACCCAAGTATGTCAGGGACCGCCGGTGACCATGGAGGTAACGCGGTCTGGGTTTCTTTCCCCTGCCCCTTTAATCTCACATGTGGGAGGGCGACTCCGGTTCTGTGCTAAAGCTTGGGTACCAGTTCCTTCAGATAAATTTGTTTTACAAAATATTCGGGGTCATTCTATTGAATTTATTCACGGCAACGTTCCTCCATCCCAGCATATGCCGAAACGGCAGTTTACGCTGTCTGCTGTTGAGCAGGCAGCAGGCACGGCGGAAATTTTTTCGTTTGGGACAAAAAGGCGTGATAGAGAAAACTATTCACGAGCCCATTGAATTCGTCTCCAATATATTTACTAGACCAAAAAAGGATGGTGGTTGTCGGGTGATTGTTGATTTGACCCAGTTGAATACCTTTGTACCATATACACATTTCAAAATGGACACCTTTGAGACAGCCAAATCACTGATTTCGCATGGTTGCTTTATGGCATGTATTGATTTAAAAGATGCATACTATTCAGTGTCCATCCGGAAACATCACCGGAACTTTTTGAAATTTGTCTGGATGGATCAGCTCTGGCAATATCGAGCCTTACCAAATGGGCTTACTACTGCCCCTAGGCTCTTTACTAAATTACTTAAACCTATTATGGCCAAATTACGCATAGAACATCATATTGTAATGGCTTATTTGGATGATATTCTGATTATTGGCAATACTCTGGAAGCAGCTGAAAGCGCTGTTTTAGCAACTGTTACTATATTTCAGCAACTGGGGTTTATAGTTCATCCAGAAAAATCGAAGTTTCACCCACCCCAGGTTATGGATTATTTGGGTTTCACGGTGGACTCTATTCAAATGAGGGCCACCATTCCATTTCACAAGGTGGAGGATGTCTCCCTTGCATGTCAGGATCTCGCATCCGCCAGTATACCATCTATTCGGCATACAGCTAAGATAATTGGGAAAATCGTAGCTTTATTTCCGGCAGCCCGGTTTGGGCCTTTGCATTCTCAAAACCTGCAAAGGGCCAAAATTATTGCGTTAAAAAAGAACGCTGGTCATTTTGACAGACCTATGGAGCTGCCTTCTGATGCTAAGGTTGAGCTCCAATGGTGGGTGTCCAATATTGGCAGGGCATTCAAACCCATTGTTGTGCCCAATCCGGTGGTATATTTGCAAACTGACGCAAGCTCTCTAGGTTTGCAGCATTTCACGGACTGCGGGCATATTGTGCTCATCTTAGTGGTACTCATGTCCGTCTCCAAATAGACAACACCACAGCGGTGGCATATTTAAACCATATGGGCGGTACCAGGTCAGTCTCTTGTGACAAATTGGCTAATACTATTTGGTGCTGGTGTATTGATCGAGATATTTGGATTTCAGCCACCTATTTGCCAGGTAGGCTTAATACTGTGGCAGACACCAGGTCACGCAAATTCAATGATAGTATTGAGTGGATGCTGCATCCTCAAATATTTGCCCAAATTACAGCCAAATTTGGCCAACCGGATATCGACCTTTTTGCGTCCCGGTTGAACCGTCAGGTACCGACATATGTGTCATGGGAACCAGACCCTGGGGCATTAGCGATTGATGCATTCTCGCTAGACTGGGGGAAGTGGTTTTTCTATGCATTCCCCCCGTTTTGCCTCATCAGTCGGGTATTACAAAAAAAAAAAAAAAAAAAAAAAATCAGGATGGATTCTGCCAGAGGCATTCTTGTCATACCCGACTGGCCTACGCAGCCTTGGTATCCGGTGGTCTCTGACATGATTAGTCAACCTTGGGTCCCTCTAGAGGGTTGCCCGCATGTGGTTTCTCACCCTGTCTCAGGGGAGTTACACCCCTGCCATGCGTATCTAAAATTACTGGCTTGCAGGTTCTGACCAGGCCATGGATGCAGTATGGCCTTACCACCCGGACCATGAACACCATTGGAGCATCATGTCGAGGGTCAACCAGGCGGAGATATCTCTCCCACATCACCAAGTGGGAAGCCTACTGCAGTCGCTCTCACATCACCTATGACGATGTCTCCATAGCCGACGTCCTGGAATTCCTCGCGGGGTTGCACCATGATGAGCACTTGAGTTATCGTGCCATCAACAGCGCCAGGAGTGCGCTATCATTCTAACTCAACATCGAGGTTGGATCGAACAGGCTAGTGTCCAGGCTTATGCGGGGAATATTCAATCTGAATCCGCCGACACCACGCTACAACATCACCTGGGATGTCAGGGCTGTACTTACCCTGCTCAGGTCGTGGTCACCCATGGAAGGGTTACAGCTGGACCAACTCACTATGAAATTGGTGATGTTACTAGCGCTGACTTCAGCACAGCGGGTTCAGACGCTCCACAAACTACGTATTGACAGGATGACGTCGACCCCTGGAGAAGTAGTCTTTTTCGTCGATGAGCTACTTAAGCAGCATAGACCTGGGTGCACAGGGCTGCAGCTGAAGTTCCCGGCATACCCTGCAGATGCTCGGCTATGTTTAGCCACTCACATCCGTTACTACATCAAGGTGACGAGGAGCATCAGAGGAATGGAGTTGTACCTGCTTGTCACTCACAAAAGATCTCACCATCGAGTGACAGTCCAGACGATATCCAGGTGGCTCCGGATCGTCCTGAATAAGGCAGGTATTGACACTAATGTGTTTACATCCCACTCCACCAGGGCTGCATCTACGTCGGCGGCGAGAGTCATGGAGGTACCCATGGACCATATCCTCGCCACAGCAGGATGGGTGAATGAAGCTGTGTTCCAGCGATTCTATAATAAGCCTGTTGCTGCTCCCCTTCAGTTCGCAGAGGCCGTGCTGAACGCCGGGTGTGAACGTGGGGATGTCCCTGATTAAAAGGGCGTTATTTGTTGTGTTATTAACAAATCTTCTTTTTGTTTCAGTATAACCTCGTTTCGTCAACTTGTTTCCTCCAATCCATCCTTGCTAGTGGTGTGTCCGCATGGACGTTGTCCAGGGCGTGTAATCACAGAAGCTTTGAAGTCTTCACGAAGTCACTCACGTGACTCCGAAATGAAATAGTAAGATTGAACGAGAACTTACCAAGTTTGAAGGTTGATCTTTATTTCATGAGGAGTTGCGGTGAGGGATTTCGTGCCCTCCGCTCCCAACCCTCGATCATCTTCAGCTGGTAATCAGAGTCTCTTTAAATCTTACTATGCCAAGTCATTTCTGTTGTTGTTTCTGTGATTCCACACCGCTGCTTTGAAGAATGTCGCGCATGCGTGCCGGCGGGCTCTTCACGAAATCCCTCACCGCAACTCCTCATGAAATAAAGATCAACCTTCAAACTTGGTAAGTTCTCGTTCAATCTTACTATTCTGTTTCCTTAAATAGGCCAAAGCTGGTTTCAATATCTTGGTAAACAATCTGGGTGCTGACGATAACCCATTAGGCAAAGCTTTATATTGCCATAATTGTCCCATCCAGATAAATTTTAAGTATTTCCTATGATCCTTGTGTATGGGTACTGAATAGTATGCATCTTTGAGGTCAACGCATGCCATGTAGTACCCATTGGCTATAAGCTGAATAGCAGTGTCGAAGGTGTCCATTTTAAAATGAATATACTGGACAGAAGTATTCAGGTCGGTCAAATCTATGATGATGCGGCAACCGCCATCTTTTTTGTTTTTAGTGAATATATTAGACACGAACTCCTGAGGTTCTTTAAAGGCCTTCTCAATTACCCCTTTTTCTATCAACCTCTGTAGTTCAGCATGCCCTGCTGCCTTATCTCTATGAGAAAGGACGAATTTCCGACTAGGTGCATGCTGTACCGGGGTAGGGAGTTCGTGAATAAATTCAATTTTGTAGCCCTGAATACTCCTGAGTATATAAGGATCAGAGGTAAAAGTGAGCCAATTCTCGAGGAACATGTGCAACCTGCCCCCTATGCAAAGTGAATTTGGGTCAGTAGTGTTCTTGGGGATCCCAGACCCACCTACCTCCATGGTTACTGCCGGTGTGGTGGTTTCTGCCCTTGCTTCCTCGGCTGGTTGTAGGTGTTCTGGGAGTGGCGCATCTTCCAAGGAGGCCAGCCTGGGCCTTGGCCTAAAAAAGACCGCTGAGCAGGAATGCCGGCCTTCGAGCTTTCACCACCGGCAGTCCTGTTAGGGTAACTCTGCCCGGTGGGTGCGTAGGGGTGCGTTCTGTGTGGGTGATGAGGCTTAGTGTACCCAGGTACTTTAATAAGGCCCAAAGCCTTAGCCTCCTCGTCAAGATCTTTAACCTGTTTGGGGAGATCTTCCCCAAATAGCAGGCTTGGAGGCTGCGTCTTCCCAGGCTTACACAACCCCGCGAACTTGGGGTTAAGCGCCGGCTTTATAATGCTTTTCCTGAAATTATTTATTTCATACTGTGTATTGCACAGTAAGGCCAAAGCATCTTGTAGTTCTTCCGGCATATCCACTCCCACTGCTGTTCTGGCTACTGCAGTAATCCCTGCGGTAAGGAGCTTCAGGATCTTATGAAGTTTCATCTCCTGCCCTCTACTCGAGGGGCTCATGTTTCCCCATATCGGGTTGTTCACCGCGGGTACATTTAATGACTTGCAGTTTTCTGGCGCCATATATTTATCTGCTGTGGCATTGATGGCCTGTTCCTGAAGTTGGTTAGTGGCCATATAATCAATGCTGGCAGCCAGCTTGGGGTGGATGGGTAGGCCCTTCTGGTTGGGCATGGCATGTTTGCTCACCACATCCATATAATCTTCACACACCCCTGACGCTGCAGGTGCTTCAGCCAACTCCCCTTCTTCTGGGTCAGCCCAGTTCTGACCCTCAATGCTCCCCTGTATAGAAGGGGATACATTAGGCAGTCCTCGAAAGGAACTTGCCGTGGGCCTACTAGGGGTCCCACTGTGATCCTGCCCCTGCTTTAGCAGGTCACGTTGGAGCAGCTGCTCCATCATCCGCTCAATGCGGTCAAGGCGACCTCCGTCGCTGCCAGCGAGCGGGGTGCCCTCGGGACCGGACTCCGCTGAGTCGGCCCCGGCCGACTTCCGGGTAGTTTTCCCCGACCGTGGCGTACCAACGGTCTCAAAGTCCGAAAAGTCGGGAGCTGCAGGTAGAACCTGTAGCTCTGGAGAGGCGGTTCTCCGTTGGCTGCTGTCCTTAGCCGCTGATTTGGCCGTCGCTCTCTTTGATTTTCTCCCTTCCATAATGGTCGACTCACTCCTTCGGTGAGACTTACCTGGCGTGAGCTTTTTAAAACTCACGCTGGAGGAGCCCCGCTCCTCCCGACCGTCGCTTCCGCATGCGCACGACGATATGTCGCGCATGCGTGCTGGCGGGGTATTCACGTAGTCACTCACGTGACTCCGAAGTAAAATTATTATTATTATTGTGTGTGGGTGCAGGAGGTGGCACCAAAGCAATTGTCGATGCATCGGAGGTAGAGGTCGGGGATGGGACCCTGTTACACCTCGAACAAGGATTATTCGACGTGCCAGACAAAGATGTAGGCGGAGCTTGGGTGCATGCACGTGCCCATAGCTGCGCCTTGTATTTGGAGGAAATGGGAGGAGTGAAATGAAAAGTTATTGAAGGTAAGGACCAACTCCGCTGGGCGGAGGAGAGTATCAGTGGACGGGTATAGGTTGCTGCTCCGGTCGAGGAAGAACCGGAGGGCTTTGAGACCATACTGGTGGGGAATGGAGGTGTAGAGTGACTGGACATCCATGGTGAAGATGAGAATGGGGGCCTAGAGAATGGAATGCGCGGAGACGACGGGACAGGCAGAATCTCAGGAGACAAGGAATGGGTGACGTTTCGGATCGACACTGAAGATGGGTCTGGACCCTGAAATGTTACCTATTCCTTCCAGCACTTCGTATCTACCTAAACAGCGCCTATCTATCTACGGGACGGTGTGCCAACAGACTGGAGGAACGGGCAAAGGAATTGCCGCAGAGCGGGCAGGTGGAGGGGCGCTATCTGGTGCGGACTCGTCAGTGCTCCAGCCGGTGGTCACGGCGGGTGAAACCCTTGCCATACTCAGCGCACACAAAGAGTCTGTCTCCGGTGTGTATCCGTTGGTGCTCCCACAGCCCCCATGCTGTTGTCACAGTGGGAGCAGCTGCTCGCCGGCGTGGTTCCGCCGGTGCTGCCGCAACCTCCGCAAGCTGTCAAAGTCCTCACCACAGTACGGGCAGTCGTAGGGCTGGCCACTGGTGTGCACGCGCTGGTGAAACAGGGCATGATAGGCCACGGTAGAGCGCTCTCCACACACCGGGCTGGGGACGGGATGGGCGCCGGTGTGCACCCGCTGGTTAGACAGCAGCTTGGAGGAGCGAGTGAGGCCCTTGCTGCACTGGGTGCAGGTGAGGACACGCTCACCGATGTTGGTGCACTGGTCATCCAGCAGGGTGCCGGAGCGGGTGAAGCGCTTGCCGCACTGAGTGCAGTTGAATGGGCACTTGCCGGTGTGGGTGCGCTGGTGCTGCTTCAGGTGACTGGACCGGGTGAAGCCCTTGCCGCACTGGGCACAGGTGTAGGGCCGCTCCCCGGTGTGGGTGCGCTGGTGCTGCAGCAGGGTGCTGGAATGGGTGAAGTCCTTGCCGCACTGGTCGCAGGTGTAGGGGCTCTCCCCGGTGTGGATGCGCTGGTGCTCCAGCAGGTGACCGGACTGGGTGAAGCCCCTGCCGCACTGGGCGCAGGTGTAGGGACGCTCGCCGGTGTGGATGCGCTGGTGGAACAGCAGGTTGTAGGACTGGGTGAAGCCTTTTCCGCAGTCGCTGCAGCTGTAGGGGCGCTCGCTGGCGTGCAGGCGCCTGTGCCTCTTCAGGTGATTGGACGACTTGAAGCCTTTGCTGCAGTCAGAGCAGGTGAAGGGCCGCTCATTGCTGTGCACCCGCCGGTGATCCCACAGCGCCGACGACTGGGCAAAGCTCTTCATGTCGGTGGAGCAGCAATAGGGCTTCTCGCCCGTGTGCACCTTCAGGTGATTCGCCGTCTTGAAACTCTTGCCGCAATCGGAGCAGGTGAAGGGCCTCTCGCCGGAGTGCACGCGGTTGTGCTGCAGCAGGTGGCTGGAGCTGGTGAAGCTCTTGCCGCACTCTGAGCAGTCGAAGGGGCGTTCTCCCGTGTGCTCCCGCCGGTGGATCTCCAGCAGGCTCGGCTTCTGCCAGGCCTTGCCACACACGTCGCACTCATAACGCTTCTCCTTGTTGTGCCCCGTCATGTGGTCCTCCATCGAAGCTCAGCCTCTCGAAGCTCAGCCGCACACCGAGCAGATGGAGGGGCTCACCGGCACCCTGGCCGCCCTCAATGGCCGCTCACGTCCCCGTCTCTCTGTCCACAGTAACGGCTACTAAACCCTGCAGGAGGGATCACAGAGGGTCAACAAGCTGGCAAACAGGACATTACTAACACATATTGGGTGCATTTATGGCAGAGGAAATCGTTATAAAGAAATATAGAAAATGGGTAGAGGAGTAAGGCATTCGGCCCATCGAGCCTGCAATGCCATTCAATATAATCATGGCTGAGTATAACTCAGTATCCTGTACCTCCTTTCTCTCCATAACCCCTGATCCTTTTAGCCACAAGGGCCACATCTAACTCCCTCTTAAATATAGCCAATGAACTGGCCTCAACTACTTTCTGTGACAGAGAATTCCAGATTCACCAATCTCTGTGCAGAAAAAAAACATTCTCATCACTTATCCTTAAACTGTGACCCCTTGTTCTGGACTCCCCAACATCGGGAGCAATCTTCCTGCATCTAGCCTGTCCAACCCCATGAGAATTTTGTATGTTCTATAAAATCCCCCCTCAATCTTCTAAATTCTAGTGAGTACAAGCAGAGTCTATCCAGTCTTTCTTCATATGAAACTCCTGCTTTCCCAGGAATCAGTCCGGTGAACCCTCTCTGTACTCCCTCTATGGCAAGAATGTCTTTCCTCAGATTAGGAGACCAAAACTGTACGCAATACTCCAGGTGTGGTCTCACCAAGGTTCTGTACAACTGTAGTAGAACCTCCCTGCTCCTACACTCAAATCCTTTTGCTATGAATGCTGACATACCATTCGCTGTCTTCACTGCCTGCTGCACCTGCATGTCTACTTTCAATGACTGGTGTACGATGACACCCAGGTCTCGTTGCATCTCCCTTTTCCTAATCGGCCACCGTTCAGATAATAGTCTACTTTCCTGTTCTTGCCATCAAAGTGGATAACTTCACATTTATCCATATTTATCCATATTATACTGCATCTGCCATGCATTTGCCCACTCACCCAACCTATCCAAGTCACCTTGCAGCCTCCTAGCATCCTCCTCACAGCTAACACTGCCCCCCAGCTTCGTATCATCCGCAAACTTGGAGATGTTGCATTCAACCCCAAACAAAGTGAAACCACCTCCACCTGGCTCCCTACCCCCTTCCTGGCCCATTGAGCCAGCACCGTCATTCAATGTGATCATGGCTGATCATCCCCAGTCAGTACCCAGTTCCAGCCTTCTTCCCATATTCCTTGACTCCGCGATCCATAAGAGCCCTATCTAGCTCCCTCTTGAAAGCATCCAGAGAACCGGCCTCCACTGCCCTACGAGGCAGATAATTCCTCAGACTCACCACTCTCTGTGAGACAAAGTGTTTCCTCGTCTCCGTTCTAAATTGCTTATCCCTTATTCATAAAATGTGACCGCTGGTTCTGGACTCCCCTAACATCGGGAACATGTTTCCTATTGCTAGAGTGTACAAACACTTAAAAATCTTATATGTTTCAATGAGATTACCTCTCATCCTTCTAAACTCCAGAGTGTACAAGCCCAATCGCTCCATTCTCTCAGCATATGACAGTCCCAACATCCCGGGAATTAACCCTGTAAACCGACGCTGCACTCCCTCAATAGCAAGAACGTCCTTCCTCAAATTAGGGGACCAAAACTGCACACAATACTCCAGGTGTGGTATTACTAGGGCTCTGTACAACTGCAGAAGGACCTCTTGCTCCTATACTAGTCCTCTTGTTATAAAAGCCAACGTGCCATTCGCTTTCTTCACTGCCTGCCGTACCTGCATGCTTACTTTCATAGACTGATGAACAAGGACCCCCAGATCCCGTTGTTCTTCCCCTTTTCCCAACTTGACACCATTTAGATAGCAATCTGCCTCCCTGTTTTTGCTTCCAAAGTGGATAACCTCACATTTATCTGCATTAAACTTCATCTGCCATGCATCTGCCCACTCTCCCAACCTGTCCAAGTCACCCTGCATTCTCATAGCATCCTCCTCACAGTTCACACTGCCACCCTGCTTTGTGTCATCTGCAAATTTGTTAATGTTACTTGAATCCCTTTATTGAAATCATTTATGTATTTTGTACATAGCTGCGGACTCAGAATCGAGTCTTGCGCTACCCCAATAGTCACTGCCAGGCATTCTGAAAGGGACCCATTAATCCCCACTCTTTGGTTCCTGTCTGCCAACCAATTTTCTATCCATGTCAGCACTCTACCCCCAATGCCATGTGCCCTAATTTTGCCCACTAATCTCCTATGTGGGACCTTATCAAATGCTTTCGGAAAGTCCAGGTGTGAGAAATAAAGTGATTAAACTCCACTATTGTAAGGGTTCAGGAGAGGATTCTAACTTGTAAAGAGGATTCTAGCCGATAGAGGCCAGGGAGAGGACTCTGACACAGCTGTGGATGAAGTTACCAGAACTGTCCTTGAGTAAGGATTGACGGCATTGTATAGCGGTAGAAGGGGAGTGATAAATGTGACCCTTATCAGTAGAGACTAGTGATGGATGCGACCCTTGTCAGTAGAGGCTAGCTTTTAATTCAGATACAAGAAAACTGAGGCAGGTCAGTTGGAGGTGAGCAAACTAGGCCAGGTCAATTGCAACTGGGCATGTTTAATGAAATAAATGAATATTACTAACACGCCCCTGGTTGAGAAACTGCTCATTACCATGCACATGTATGAACATGCAATGTATGATGTGGGAGGTACTGGGGGATGTACCTATAGACTGTGCACCTCAATGCTCTGATTGGGAAGAGTCAGAAGGGGTGGTTAAGCCAGCAGAATAGTAAGATTAAACGAGAACTTACCAGTTTGAAGTTTGATCTTTATTTTGTGAGGAGTTACGATGAGGGATTACGTGAAGACCCTGCCAGCACGCATGCGCGCCATTCTTCAAAGCAGTGGTGTGAAATCACAGAACAAACAGTCACAATGACTAATATAGTAAGATAAAAAAAGAGTACTTTCATACCAGGTGATCTTTATAATAGAGGGTTGGGAGCGGAGGGCACGTAATCCCTCATCGTAACTCCTCACAAAATAAAGATCAAACTTCAAACTGGTAAGTTCTCGTTTAATCTTACTATTTTACTTCGGAGTCACGTGAGTCAAAGCTCTGTAATTTCATGCCCTGGAAGCTCCATGCTCACACACCGCTAAAGTTGGGATAAGAGGATGAACGTAATTCAGACAAGACACTGGCTGAAAAACAAAGAAGGTATTTAGTCATACCTAAAATGATATGCCCCACATTGGGTAAATCATGTAACAGAAACCCAACATATTCCCCGCAACGTCTCAGGAGCGGCCACGGGTTATAAAAGAAGTGCTGAAAATCCGTTCACTCTCCAACCCGCTGTAGCAAAGGATGTGGTCCATAGAAACTCCCATCATCCTAGCCGCTGACGTGGATGCAGCCTTAGCTATAAGACTGGACCCGTTGTGCTGTTACAAGTGCCATAAGCATAACCATATAATATGTAGTTATCCAGGGAGTGCCCCAATATTGGTGTCCATCCTCGAAGCATAGTAAATTTTATGCCTAGGTCCCATGTATGAGTGGATCTGGTCTAGGGGAAAATATTAATACCCCTCATCAGATTGATACCAGAGGGTGTGATCCTATACGCAGGTGATCACCCCCTCGGTCCAGGTTGGTAGGTAGGGCACTCCTGCAAATTTAATGGCATTATAGCTCAAACCTTCATGGAAAGAAGGGTGGCCAGAACTCCTGCAATCCAGTGATGGTGGCCGAGTCATATGAAGTGTTTGTTCTGAAGAAGAAACACTCCCATCTGCTGACATATGTCAGTGCTGTCCCTGGTGGACTCCCTCACGACGAGTGATGACATTGATCGTCCTGTCGGAGTATCCGAAGTCCAGAATGGCCTGTTCAGAAACAGCATCAATAGGTTAATGCGATCATGGCACGGATAACTTACCCGTCACAGGGTGTGCCAACAGGCCCGGCCGTTTGAGGATCCGGAAGCAGTGTTCTGCGGCCATCTTTGTACTGCTGGGGACCATGGTTGGGTAGGCCAATCGGGAACCCGAAATACCAGTTGCGGAGTCTATTAAATTTTTGTAAGACCCGACTGATGAGGCAGAAGGGGGGAAATGCTTAGCAAACAATCCCCCCAATGCAGCGAGAAACATCCATCGCTGCTGGCCCCGGTCCCGATCCAACATCCATTCATTGTTGTCGTTGAATTGCGTGACCTGGTGTTCGCCACCGTATTTAGTTTACCTGAAAGGTAAGTGGCTGAGATCCAAATCTCTCTATCCAGACACCAGTGCTAGTTGTAAAAAAGGCAATTCATCACATGATATCGATTTTATTCCACACAAAAGATTAATATAGGCCACCACTGTGGTATTATAATTTGTAACCATACATGCAACTGGTGCATATCTAAGCAGTAGGCCCCCGGGTTCCACGAATGCTTCCAGTATTT
Organism: Raja brachyura; assembly: GCA_963514005.1. The sequence goes on from CAUPSL010000217.1 coordinate 50,249, forward strand.
CTAGATAATTAATCCCTAGTGCTCCCAACAGGGTTAAATCTTGTGCATTCCATCTGCCACCACAACAGTGGTGGTATTAGCTGCTCCCCACCTTTAACACTGGCATCAGTCTGTAATGTAACCGAGGGATTTATGATAGTGATGGATTTGGAACAGAATTGAGCATTTCCCATCCACCAATTTAATTCAACTCTTGCCTTTTCTAATAACTTCATAGGCCTGTTGAAATGGTATGACTTTTGAGAGCTATAATTTTAGCTCTTTGTAGGTTTTGATAATGTAGTGGTCCGAATTGCACTGCGGGAAAGCAGCCACTATCTTCCCAATACCATGGCCACCTACCGTATGGATGGATCCCTGATGCCAGTAAGGCTTCTGCAAGCTTCTCCCAAGTCCACCACCTTGTTCAGTGGTAATGTGGTAGACATTTGCACCGAGTCAATGGTGAACCCCAAGTAATCCATGGTAGTAGAGAGTTCCAACTTTGATTTATCTGGATGTATGATGAACCCGAGCTTTTGAAAGAGATGTTTTATGGCTAGAAACTGCCAATGTAGCCGTTTCCAATTATCCCCGACAATGAGGATATCATCAAGATAGGCCATAACAGTATGATTTTGTTTCCTTAAATAGGCCAAAGCTGGTAATTTGTTGAACAGCCTGGGTGCTGATGATAACCCATTGGGTAAGGCTATATATTGCCATAATTGTCCCATCCAGATAAATTTAAGGTATTCCCTATGATCCTTGTGTATTAGTACTGAATAGTATGCATCTTGAGGTTAATGCATGCCATGTAGTACCCATAGCTATAAGCTGGCTACTGTGTCCATTTTGAAATGAACATACTGAACAGCAGTATTCAGTTCGGTCAGGTCTATGATTATGCGGCATCCGCCATCTTTTATTTTTGGTAAATATATTAGATACGAACTCCTGTGATTCTCTCAATAACCCCTCTAATAGTTCATTATGGCCCGCCGTTCTTTCTTTGTGAAAATATAACTTTCGGCTAGGCGAATGCTGGACCGGGGCAGGGAGTTCGTAAATGAATTAATTTTATAGCCCTGAATACTTCCGAATATGTAAGGATCAGAGGTAAAAGTGCAACCGGTCTCCCCCATAAGATGAATTTTAGACATATGATATTCCTGGGGGAGGCAGACCCACCTACCTCCAAGGTATTGCCGGCGTAGTGTCCAATACCACCGTTATTTCTTCTGTTTGAGTTGATGCGTTGTAGGGGTGGCGCATTTTCCAAGAAGGCCGGGCTGGGCCATGGCCTAAAAAGGCTGTTGTGCAGGTGGGCCGGCCTTCGAGCTTTGGGTGTGTAGGGGTGCTGTAGCTGTTGGCAGTGCATTTGGAGGTACTGGGTACCTTATCAGCCCCATGGCCTCTTTGTCCAGGTCTTTCACCTGTTTGGGGAGCTCCGCACAGCAGATATGGTGGTTGAGCGTACCTGGTTTGCATAACCCCGCAATTTGGGGTGAATTGCTCTTCCTGTAGTTATTTTCAAACTGTGTTCACAGTAAGGCCAGAGCATCCTTTTCCTACCGGTAGCTCTATACCCACCGCAGTACTGGCACTGCCGAAATACCGGCGGTCAAAAGCTTCAGGATCCTCTGAAGTTTGACTCCTTGCCCTCTAATCGTAGGGCTCATGATCCCCCAAATAGGGTATTTACCGCGGGAACAATAGCGAGTACAATTATCAGGAGCAAAGTACTTATCAGCTATAGCATAGATGGCTGCTCCTGAAGCTGGTTTGTAGTCATATAATTAAACTAGCTGCCAGCTTAGGGTGGATAGGTAACCTTTTTAGAAGGAACTGCATGTTACTTACCATATCCAGAACTCTTCACTGCACCCCTGACACTGTTGGTTTGTTCAGCCAACTCCCCCTCTTCGGGTCAGCCCAGTTCTGACCCCCAATGCTCCCCTCCGAAGAGGGTGAGACATTTAGGCAGTCCATAATAGGATCCTGCCGTGGGCCTGCGAAGAGGCCCACTGTGACCCTGCCCCTGCTAAAGCAGGTCACGCTGGAGCAATTGCTCCACCATCCGCTCCATGCGGGTAAGACGACCTCCGTTGCTGCAGCGAACGGGGTGTCCTCGGGACTGGACCCAGCTGAGTCGACAGTCCCGATCGGCTTCCGGGTGGATTTACCGCCTGTCCGTGGCGAACCAGCCCCGGTGGATTTACCGCCTGTCCATGGCGAACCAGCAGCCCTCCCGGGCGGAATTCGGGAGCTGCAGGTAGCACCTGCAGCTCGGGGAAAAAATCGGGTGGATTTATCGCCTGTCCATGGCGAACCAGCAGCCCTCCCGGGCGGAATTCGGGAGCTGCAGGTAGCACCTGCAGCTCGAGAAACGAACGGGTGGTTTTACCGCCTGTCCGTGGCGAACCAGCAGTCCTCCCGGGCTGAATTCGGGAGCTGCAGGTAGCACCTGCAGCTCGAGAAACGAACGGGTGGTTTTACCGCCTGTCCGTGGCGAACCAGCAGTCCTCCCGGGCTGAATTCGGGAGCTGCAGGTAGCACCTGCAGCTCGGAGAAAAAACGGCACGCTGCTGGCTGCGCTCTATAGCAGCAGCTCTTGCCGTTACTCTCGCCGCGCTCACCACTCTGGTGAGTCTTACCGTTCCATCGCTGGAGGAGCCCCGCTCCTCCCGACTGTCGCTTCCGCATGCGAACGACGATATGTCGCGCATGCGTGCTGGCGGGGTCTTCACCTAGTCACTCACGTGACCCCGAAGTAAAATTGTGTGTATAAAGGGGCTTTACTTTACTGACTGCGGTGTGTCTCAACTTGGAGAGGCACCCAATTCTGCAGACTCGAAAATAAAGCATTTCTTGTTTCCATGATTTAGTCTCTGAGTAGTGATTGTGAGCACAACCTATATCTCACACAGGTACACTACATCCACTGGCTGTCCATTGTCCATTTTCCAAGTTACATCTTCAAAAAATTCCAGAAGATGAGTCAAGCACATGCTGTCAGCATGGTGGAGGTTGTGGGCCTGGTGCGGAGCCAGGAACTCTGGTGAGGTGACGGCTCTTGGCCCGCTGGTGGCCGGTGGAGAGGCGAGGGAGGGTCGGCGGAGTCCCGTGGGGGGGGGGGGGGACTGGAGTAGAGATACAGGCAGCAGCATCGGTGGCCCCGGAGAGACAGTGAAGGTCAACGACAGCGGCCGCGGTGGCCCCGCCCGGGGAGGCGGTGAAAGTCTGCGGCTGCGGCTGTTTCAGTGATCTGGGTCTAGGTGTGGGTGTGGGTCCGTGTGAGTGGGTGGGTATGTATGAGTGCGTGAATGTGTGTGTGAGTGGGCGTGTGTAAGTGTGGGTGAGTGAGTGTGTGTGAGCAGATGTGTGAGTGTGGGTCAGTGGGTGGGTGAGGGGGTGGTGGAGGTGTGTGTGGGTGAGGGGGGGTTGTCTGGGTGAGTGGGGGTGTGTGTGGTTGAGGGGGGTGTGGTGTGTGTGAGTGGGCGTGTGTAAGTGTGGGTGAGTGAGTGTGTGAGCTGGTGTGTGAGTGTGGATCAGTGGGTGGGTGAGGGGGTGGGGGAGGTGTGTGTGGGTGAGGGGGTTGACGGGGTGTGTGGGTGAGGGGGGGGGGTGTGTGGGTGAGGGGGGTGTGTGTGGGTGATGGGGTGTGTGTGGGTGAGCTGGGTGTGTGTGGGTGAGAGGGGTGTGTGGGTGAGGGGGGTGTGAGTGGGTGAGGGGGGTGTGTGGGTGAGGGGGTGTGTGGGTGTCTGTGGGAGAGGGGGGTGTGTGTGTGTGAGGGGTGTGTGTGTGTGTGTGTGTGGGTGAGGGGGGTGTGTGTGTGTGGGTGAGGGGTGTGTGTGGGTAAGGGGGGTGTGTGGGTGAGGGTGTGTGTGTGGGTGAGGGGAGTGTATGTGGGTGAGGGGTGTGTGCGCGTGAGGGGGGGGTGTGCGGGTGAGGGTGTGTGTGGGTGAGGGGTGTGTGGGTGAGTGTGTGTGTGGGTGAGGGGGGTGTGTGGGTGAGGGTTGTGTGTGGGTGAGTGTGTGTGTGGGTGAGGGGGGGTGTGTGGATGAGGGGGGTGTGCATGTGTGTGGGGGGTGTGGGGTGAGGTGCGGTATGTGGGTGAGGGGGGTGTGTGGGTGAGGGGGTGTGTGGGTGTGGGTGAGGGTGGGGTATGTGGGTGAGGAGGTGTGTGTGGGTGGGGGGTGTGGGGGGTGTGTGGGTGAGGGTGTGTGTGTGTGGGTGACGAGGGTGTGTGTGGGTGGAGGGTTGGTTGGGGGGGGGTGGGTGTGTGGGTGAGGGGGGTGTGGGGTGAGGTGTGTGGGTGGGTGAGGTGTGTGGATAGGTGAGGGGGTGTGGGTGATGGGGGTGTGTGTGGGTGTGTGGGTGATGGGGGGTGTGGGTGAGGGGGTGTGTGGGTGAGGGATATGTGTGTGTGTGGTGAGGGTGTGTGTGTGTGTGAGGGGGGTGAGAGTGATGGGGGGGTGTGGGTGTGGTGGGGTGTGTGGGTGAGGTGGGGGTGTGGGGTGGGGCGGGTGTGTGGGTGAGGGGGGTGTGTGTGGGTGGGGGGGTGTGTGGGAGAGGGGGGGGTGTGTGCGGGTGTGGGGGGTGTGTGTGGGTGTGGGGGGTTGTGTGTGTGGGTGAGGGGGGGTGTGGGTGAGGGGTTGTGTGTGGGTGTGCGGGTGTGTGTGTGTGGGGTGAGGGGGGGTGTGGTGGGGGGGGTGTGTGTCGGTGAGGGGGGTGTGTGTGGGTGAGGCGGTGTGTGTGGGTGAGGGTGGTGTGTGTGGTGAGGGGTGTGTGTGTGGGTGAGGGGGTGTGTGGGTGAGGGGTGTGTGTGGGTGAGGGGGGTGTGTGTGGGTGTGGGTTAGGGGAGTGTGTGTGGGTGAGGGGGGTGTGTGTGGGTGTGGGTGAGGGGGGGTGTGTGGGTGAGGGGGGGTGTGGGTGAGCGGGGTGTGTGGGTGGGCGAGGGGGGTGGGGTGAGGGGGGTGTGTGTGAGTGTGGGCGGGGGTGTGTTGGTGAGGGGGGTGTGTAGGTGAGGGGGTGTGTGGGTGTCTGTGGGTGAGGGTGGTGTGTGTGAGTGAGGGGAGTGTATGTGGGTGAGGGGCGTGTGCGGGTGAGGGGGGTGTGTGCGGGTGAGGGTGTGTGTGTGTGTGTCAGGGGGGGCGGGGGTGAGGGGGGTATGTGGGTGAGGGGTGTGTGTGGGTGAGTGTGTGTGTGGGTGAGGGGGGTGTGTGGGTGAGGGTTGTGTGTGGGTGAGTGTGTGTGTGGGTGAGGGGGGGGTGTGTGGATGAGGGGGGTGTGCATGTGTGTGGGGGGTGCGGGGTGAGGTGCGGTATGTGGGTGAGGGGGGTGTGTGGGTGAGGGGGTGTGTGGGTGTGGGTGAGGTGGGGTATGTGGGTGAGGAGTGTGTGTGGGTGAGGGGGTGTGGGGGTGTGTGTGGGTGAGGGTGTGGGTGAGGAGGGTGTGTGTGGGTGGGGGGGGTTGGGTGGGGGGGTGGGTGTGTGGGTGAGGGGGGTGTGGGTGAGGTGTGTGGGTGGGTGAGGTGTGTGGATGGGTGAGGGGGTGTGGGTGAGGGGGGTGTGTGGGGTGATGGGGGTGTGTGTGGGTGTGTGGGTGAGGGGGGTTGTGTGGGTGAGGGGGTGTGTGGTGAGGGATATGTGTGTGTGTGGGAGTGGGGGGTGTGTGTGTGTGAGGGGGGTGAGAGTGATGTTGTTGATGGGGGTGTGTGGGTGAGGTGGGGGTGTGTGGGGTGACGGTGGGGGTGTGGGGTGGGGGGCGGGTGTGTGGGTGAGGGGGGGTGTGTGTGGGTGGGGGGGTGTGTGGGAGAGGGGGGTGTGTGCGGGTTAGGGGGGTGTGTGCGGGTGAGGGGGGTGTAGTGCGGGTGAGGGGGGTGTGTGTGTGGGTGAGGGGGGGTGTGTGTGGGTGAGGGGGGGTGTGGATGAGGGGTGTGTGTGTGGGTGAGCGGGGTGTGTGTGTGTGTGGGTGAGTGGGGGGTGTGGGGTGAGGGGGTGTGTGTCGGTGAGGGGGGTGTGTGTGGGTGAGGCGGTGTGTGTGGGTGAGGGTGGTGTGTGTGGGTGAGGGGTGTGTGTGTGGGTGAGGGGGTGTGTGGGTGAGGGGTGTGTGTGGGTGAGGGGGTGTGTGTGTGGTGTGGGTGAGGGGAGTGTGTGTGGGTGAGGGGGGTGTGTGTGGGTGTGGGTGAGGGGAGTGTGTGTGGGTGAGGGGGGTGTGGGTGAGGGGGGGTGTGGGTGAGCGGGGGTGTGTGGGTGGGCGAGGGGGGTGTGTGTGGGCGAGTGCGTAGTGGGCGAGGGCGGGGGTGTGTGGGTAAGGGGGGTGTGTGTGGTGTGAGGGGTGTGTGTGTGGGTGAGGGGTGTGTGTGTGGGTGAGGGGGTGTTTGGGTGAGGGGTGTGTGTGGGTGAGGGGGGTGTGTGTGGGTGTGGGTTGAGGGGGGTGTGTGTGGGTGAGGGGGTGTGTGTGTGGGTGAGGGGGGGTGTGGGTGAGGGGTGTGTGTGTGGGTGAGCGGGTGTGTGTGTGTGGGTGAGGGGGGGTGTGGGTGGGGGTGTGTGTCGGTGAGGGGGGTGTGTGTGGGTGAGGCGGTGTGTGTGGGTGAGGGTGTGTGTGTGGGTGAGGGGTGTGTGTGTGGGTGAGGGGGTGTGTGGGTGAGGGGTGTGTGTGGGTGAGGGGGGTGTGTGTGGGTGTGGGTTAGGGGAGTGTGTGTGGGTGAGGGGGGTGTGTGTGGGTGTGGGTGAGGGGAGTGTGTGTGGGTGAGGGGGGGTGTGGGTGAGCGGGGTGTGTGGGTGGGCGAGGGGGGTGTGGGTGAGGGGGGTGTGTGTGAGTGAGGGCGGGGGTGTGTTGGTGAGGGGGGTGTGTAGGTGAGGGGGTGTGTGGGTGTCTGTGGGTGAGGGTGGTGTGTGTGAGTGAGGGGAGTGTATGTGGGTGAGGGGCGTGTGCGGGTGAGGGGGGTGTGTGCGGGTGAGGGTGTGTGTGTGTGTGACAGGGGGGGCGGGGGTGAGGGGGTGTGTGGGTGAGGGTTGTGTGTGGGTGAGTGTGTGTGTGGGTGAGGGGGGGGTGTGTGGATGAGGGGGGTGTGCATGTGTGTGGGGGGTGCGGGGTGAGGTGCGGTATGTGGGTGAGGGGGGTGTGTGGTGAGGGGGTGTGTGGGTGTGGGTGAGGTGGGGTATGTGGGTGAGGAGGTGTGTGTGGGTGAGGGGGTGTGGGGGGTGTGTGGGTGAGGGTGTGTGTGTGTGTGTGGGTGAGGGAGGGTGTGTGTGGGTGGGGGGGGTTGGGTGGGGGGTGGGTGTGTGGGTGAGGGGGGGTGTGGGTGAGGTGTGTGGGTGGGGTGAGGTGTGGATGGGTGAGGGGGTGTGGGGTGAAGGGGGGTGTGTGGGTGATGGGGGTGTGTGTGTGTGGGTGGGCGAGGGGGGTGTGTGTGGGCGAGTGCGTGTGGGCGAGGGCGGGGGGTGTGTGGGTAAGGGGGGTGTGTAGGTGAGGGGGTGTGTGGGTGTCTGTGGGTGAGGGTGGTGTGTGTGAGGGGGGTGTGTGGGGTGAGGGTGTGTGTGTGGGTGAGGGGAGTGTATGTGGGTGAGGGGCGTGTGCGGGTGAGGGGGGAGTGTGCGTGTGAGGGTGTGTGTGTGTGTCAGGGGGGGGCGGGGGTGAGGGGGGTATGTGGATGAAGTGGGGTGTGTGGGGTGAGTGTGTGTGTGGGTGAGGGGGGGGTGTGTGGATGAGGGTTTGTGTGTGTGGGTGAGGGGGGTGTGTGGGTGAGGGGTATGTGTGTGTGAGGGTGAGGGGGGTATGTGTGTGTGAGGGGGGTGAGAGTGATGTGGGTGAGGGGGGTGTGTGGATGAAGGGGTGTGTGTGGGTGAGGGGGTGTGTGTGGGTGAGGGGGGTGTGTGTGTGTGAGGGGGTGTGTGTGGGTGAGTGTGTGTGTGGGTGAGGGGGGTGCGGGTGAGGGGGGGTGTGTGTGGGTGAGGGGGTGTGTGTGGGTGAGGGTGGTGTGTGTGTGGGTGAGGCGGGTGTGTGTGTGGGTGAGGGGGTGAGAGTGATGTGGGTGAGGGGGGGTGTGTGGATGAAGGGGGGTGGTGTGGG
>CAUPSL010000218.1:0-40527 GCA_963514005.1 Raja brachyura
CCCCATATCTGAGGAAGGACGTGCTGGCTCTGGAGAGGGTCCAGAGGAGGTTTACGATAAATATTCCAAGAATGAGTACGTTAGCACATGATGAGCGTTTCATAGCACTGGGCCTGTACTCGCTGGAGTTTAGAAGAATGGGGGGGGGGGGGAGGGGGAACCTCATTTGAAACTTACAGAATAGTGAATGGCTTGGCTAGAGTGGATGTGGAGAGGATGTTTCCACTAGTGGGTGAGTCTAGGACTAGAGGTCAGAGCCTCAGAATTAAGAGACGTTCTTTTAGGAAGGAGATGAGGAGGAATTTCTTTAGACAGAGGGCGGTGAATCTGTGGAATTCATTGCCACAGGCGGCTGTGGAGGCCAAGTCAGTGGATATTTTGAAGGCAGAGATAGACAGATTCTTGATTAGTATGGGTGTCGGGGGTTACGGGGAGAAGGCAGGAGAATGGGGTTAGGAGGGAGAGATCGATCAGCCGTGATTGAATGGCGGAGTTGACTGGATGGGCCGAATGGCCTAATTCTGCTCCTGTCACCTATGGCGGTAGGGGTTTGGACACTGAGTTGTATTAAGGCGTCTCGGCATCAGGCCAGAGACTAGATTGCAGGTGGAGGAGTGGAGTCAGTATAAATGTGAAAACAATGTTGGCATCGAGGCTGGAGTTGGGATTCCGATGGAGACCCCAGGATTCTGGGGCAGAGGTGGCGCAGCGGTAGAGTTGCTGCCTCACCGCCAGAGAGCCGGGTTCCATCCTGACCGCGGGTGCTGTCTGTACGTACGTTCTCGCCATGACCGCGTGGGTTTTCTCAAGGTGCTCCGGTTCCCTCCCACGCTCGTGAACACGTACTACAGGTTTGACAGTTAATTGCCCTCTGTAAAATGTCCCTAGTGTGTATGAATAATGCCAGTGTCCATGGTGATCTCTGGTGGGCACCGACTCGATGGGCTGAAGGGCCTGTTTCAACGCTGTTTCTCTAAAGTTTAAATATATTTTAGTAGGGGAGAAGGCCTGGGGGCTTATTGTTCCTGTGGTAGATCTTTTTTTGGGGGGGGGGGGGAAGAAACAGTCCCAATCTTTCCCCCAAACCCATTTTGATTATTTTCCCCAGAAGAGAATCACAAAAAGCTGGAGTAACTCAGCGGGTCAGGCAGCATCTCTGGAGAAAGGTGGAGTTTGTGTTCGAGGCCCTTCTTCAGACTGGATTCTATTTACCGGGTTCCCGTTCGAACGCCCCTGTTCAACCGGCCTCCACCGACCAGGACACAGCTTGCTGCTTCAAACACAGGAAACATGTTCCCCATGTTGGGGGGGGGGGGGGGGGATCTCGAACCAGGGGTCACAGTTTAAGAATAAGGGGCAGGCCATTCAGGACTGAGATGAGGAAAAAACCATTTCACCCAGAGAGTTGCGAATCTGTGGAATTCTCTGTCACAGAAGGCAGTGGAGGCTGAGTCACTGGATGTTTTCGAGGGTGGGTTAGATTTAGCTCTTGGGGCTAACAGAATCGGCGGGGGGGGGGGGGTGAATAAGGGGGGAAAGCAGTAATGGGGTACTGATTTGAGATGATCAGCCGTGATCGCATTGGATGGTGGTGCTGGCTAGAAGGGCCGAATGGCCTACTCCTCCACCTATTTATCTTCATGTTTCTATGATTCTCTGTCTCCCCTTCCTTTGTTGCTTTAGCTTTTCATCCGTGGCTGCTGGTTCTTGCTAATGCCACTGCAAACAGTTTCTCCCCTGCTTGTTCTGCCAAACTATTCCAATCCCTTTGCACTCCTTTCAACAGTCTCCAAGAGGAACACCCAATCCTTCCCAGCTTGTCCACGTTACTGGAGGGGGGGGGGGGGCGTTTGCCGGGACCACCCCAGTGAAGCCCGGCTCCCAGCCGTTTGCCATTCCCTCCCCTCATGGAAAATAACTCTGGTTGTACACGTTGGCCAGGTTTCCGCTAGCAGATCGCAAAGTCCAATTCCTTTTCAGTTTGTCTGAATGCAGTCGCGTAAAGAGTACAACACTGAGCAAAAGGCTGCCGGGCAGACACAGAGTGCTGGTGCAAGTTGGCGGGTCAGGCAGCGTCTCTGGAGAGAAGGAATGCGAGACGTTTCGGGTTGAGACAAAGAAACATAGAAAATAGGTGCCGGAGGAGGCCCTTCGAGCCAGGACCGCCATTCATTGTGATCATGGCTGATCGTCCCCAATCAATAACCCGTGCCTGCCTTCTCCCCATATCCCTTGACTCCACCAGCCCCGAGAGCTCTATCTAACTCTCTCTTAAATCCATCCAGTGACTTGGCCTCCACTGCCCTCTGTGGCAGGGAATTCAGACCAGTCTGAAGAAGGGTCTCGACCCGAAACATCGCCTATCTCCTTAGATGCTGCTGCACCCGCTGAGTTTCTCCAGCTTTTTGTGTAACCCTCCACAAATTCACCACTCTCTGGGTGAAAAAGTTTTTTCTCACCTCAGTCTTAAATGACCTCCCCTTTATTCTGAGACTGTGGCCCCTGGTTCTGGCCCTTCATCAAGGGTTGATTGAGCTTCTTTAAGCTGCAACTCTGACTTCCACTATGAGATCACCACAGGAGCTGGATTGCTACTCCGGGAGCATTTTGGTGAAGAGGTTTAAGAAAGGGTCAGCCTTACAGCACCAGAGACCCGGGTTCAATCCTGACCTCGAGTTTAGTTTAGGGATACGGCGTGATATAGACAATAGACAATAGGTGCAGGAGTAGGCCATTCGGCCCTTCGAGCCAGCACCGCCATTCAATGTGATCATGGCTGATCATCCCCAATCAGTACCCCGTTCCTGCCTTCTCCCCATATCCCCTGACTCCGCTATTTTTAAGAGCCCTATCTAGCTCTCTCTTGAAAGCACCCAGAGAACCGGCCTCCACCGCCCTCTGAGGCAGAGAATTCCACAGACTCGCCACTCTCTGAAAAAAGTGTTTCCTCGTTGCCGTTCTAAATGGCTTACTCCTTATTCTTAAACTGTGGACCCTGGTTCTGGACTCCCCCAACATCGGGAACATGGTTCCTGCCTCTAGTGTGTCCAAGCCCTTAATAATCTTCTATGTTTCAATGAGATACCCTCTTATCCTTCTAAACTCCAGAGTGTACAAGGCCAGCTGCTCCATTCTCTCAACATATGACAGTCCCGCCATCCCAGGAATTAACCTTGTAAACCTACGCTGCACTCCCTCAATAGCAAGAATGTCCTTCCTCAAATTAGGGGACCAAAACTACACACAGTGCTCCAGGTGTGGTCTCACTAGGGCCCTGTAAACTGCAGAAGGCCCTAGTGAGACCACATATTCATCTTTGCTCCTATATTGGATTCCTCTTATTATAAAGGCCAACATGCCATTCGCTTTCTTCACTGCCTGCTGTACCTGCATGCTTACTATCATAGACTGATGACTAGGGGCCCTTCAGCCCACCGAGACTATGCTGACCAGCCATCATCTGTTATCTTAGTTTCTCATCTTACGCACTAAGGGGCCCTTCACAAAAGTCAATTAACCCGGAGACAACCCACGCGGCCACAGGGAGTACGGGAGTCAAGAGCGTTTTATTCTCGTCTGTCCCAGACAGAACAATGAAATTCTTACTTCCAGCAGCAAGTCCGTGCAAACTCCGTATAGACAGCACCCATGGTCAGGATCAAATCCGTGTCACCTGCGCTGTATGGCAACAACTCTACCGCTGCGTCACCGTGCCCCCCCCCCTTTATATTCCCCCCCCCCCCCCCCCAAAAAAAATATCCTCTCGTTCCTCTTGTACATTTCACATTCAACTTGAAAACGATGTCCTCTAGTTTCTTCCCAATTACCCACTACTCCATATTCTCCGGTCAAATGTTTTCAGTTGGAACCATTCTCGATCGTGTTACTGCACCCGCTCTCGAACCTTCTGGCCGGGTGACCAGACCTGGACACCGTGCTCCATCTGCGGCCCAAAGCAACCCTTATTGTCCTTCAGTCAACACCAGACTGATTCCTGGGATGTCAGGACTGTCTTATGAAGAAGAAAGACTGCATAGACTCGGTCTATACTCTCTAGAATTTTGAAGATTGAGAGGGGATCTTACAGAAACTTACAAAATTCTTAAGGGGTTGGACAGGCTAGATGCAGGAAGATTGTTCCCGATGTTGGGGAGGTCCAGGACAAGGGGTCACAGCTTAAGGATAAGGGGGAAATCCTTTACGACCGAGATGAGAAGGACTTTTTTCACACAGAGAGTGGTGGGTCTCTGGAACTCTCTGCCACAGAGGGTAGTTGAGGCCAGTTCATTGGCTATATTTAAGAGGGAGTTAGATGTGGCCCTTGTGGCTAAGGGGATCAGAGGGTATGGAGAGAAGGCAGGTACGGGATACTGAGTTGGATGATCAGCCATGATCATATTGAATGGCGGTGCAGGCTCAAAGGGCCGAATGGCCTCTACTCCTGCACCTAGTTTCTATGTTTCTATGTTATCACAGTTTGCAAATGTGTTTCTTTTTGGGTTTACGCAGAGTTTTTCTACGAAGGTTATATGGAAACCTTCAGTCAATGCGTTCTCATCCATAGATTCTTTTTGCACCCCAGCGGTATCAACATTGACTTCTCTAACTTCAGATAGCCCTTGCTTTTTCTCACCATCCACTTCCCCTTCCCAGTTCTCCCACCAGTCTTACTGTCTCCGACTACATTCTATCTCTGTCCCTCCCCCTCCCCTGACATCAGTCTGAAGAAGGGTCTCGACCCGAAACGTCGCCCATTCCTTCTCTCCAGAGATGCTGCCTCACCCGCCGAGTTACTCCAGCTTTCTCTGTCGACCTTCGATTTAAACCAGCATCTGCAGTTCTTTCTTGCACGTAGATCCATGCCCAAACTCACTCCAACCCTCTCTATCTCTCCCTCTCTATTCTATCTCTCTATCTCCAACTATCTCTCTGTGTCTCTCTCTGTGTCTCTCTCTGTGTCTCTCTCTGTGTCTCTCTCTGTGTCTCTCTCTGTGTCTCTCTCTGTGTCTCTCTCTGTGTCTCTCTCTGTGTCTCTCTCTGTGTCTCTCTCTGTGTCTCTCTCTGTGTCTCTCTCTGTGTCTCTCTCTGTGTCTCTCTCTGTGTCTCTCTCTGTGTCTCTCTCTGTGTCTCTCTCTGTGTCTCTCTCTGTGTCTCTCTCTGTGTCTCTCTCTGTGTCTCTCTCTGTGTCTCTCTCTGTGTCTCTCTCTGTGTCTCTCTCTGTGTCTCTCTCTGTGTCTCTCTCTGTGTCTCTCTCTGTGTCTCTCTCTGTGTCTCTCTCTGTGTCTCTCTCTGTGTCTCTCTCTGTGTCTCTCTCTGTGTCTCTCTCTGTGTCTCTCTCTGTGTCTCTCTCTGTGTCTCTCTCTGTGTCTCTCTCTGTGTCTCTCTCTGTGTCTCTGTGTCTCTCTCTGTGTCTCTCTCTGTGTCTCTCTCTGTGTCTCTCTCTGTGTCTCTCTCTGTGTCTCTCTCTGTGTCTCTCTCTGTGTCTCTCTCTGTGTCTCTCTCTGTGTCTCTCTCTGTCTCTCTCTGTGTCTCTCCCTCTGTCTCCCTCTGTCTCCCTCTGTCTCCCTCTGTCTCCCTCTGTCTCCCTCTGTCTCCCTCTGTCTCCCTCTGTCTCCCTCTGTCTCCCTCTGTCTCCCTCTGTCTCCCTCTGTCTCCCTCTGTCTCCCTCTGTCTCCCTCTGTCTCCCTCTGTCTCCCTCTGTCTCCCTCTGTCTCCCTCTGTCTCCCTCTGTCTCCCTCTGTCTCCCTCTGTCTCCCTCTGTCTCCCTCTGTCTCCCTCTGTCTCCCTCTGTCTCCCTCTGTCTCCCTCTGTCTCCCTCTGTCTCCCTCTGTCTCCCTCTGTCTCCCTCTGTCTCCCTCTGTCTCCCTCTGTCTCCCTCTGTCTCCCTCTGTCTCCCTCTGTCTCCCTCTGTCTCCCTCTGTCTCCCTCTGTCTCCCTCTGTCTCCCTCCGTCCCTCTCCCCCCCTCTCCCCCCTCTCCCCCCCTCTCCCCCCCTCTCCCCCTCTCTCCCCCTCTCTCCATATATTTCTCCCTCCCTCTCTCTCTCCCTCCCTCTCTCTCTCTCTCTCTCCCTCTCTCTCTCTCTCCCTCTCTCTCCTCTTCTTCCCCCCCGCTCTCTCTCTCTCCGTCTCTCTATCTCTCTCTCTGTCTCTCTCTATTCTATCTCTCTGTCTCTCTCTCTGTCTATCCACGGTTGCCCAGCCAGATGCAACTAAATTTAAAATGGCACTTTCTTCCCAATAACCCTCTCTGGCTAAACCCCTCCCTTCATCACAGTTGGAATATTTTGGAGGACCGAGTAATCAAGAACCAAGAACCCAGATCTCCATTGTAACAACACTTGCTTCATGACATATTTGCACGAACTGGAGACCACCTGCATTCCCCCTCCAGCTTCACAATTCACAACTCTTTGATTATTTTGTCTCACGCCCTCCGTCCTTTCAAGTCTGCTCTTTGTCCAACCATCAGTCTTATTAAATAATCCTCCTCACCTGTGTCGGCTTGTTACCTGTACTGCAGATGCTGGTTACAGCGGAGATGGGCCCTGGAGTAACTCAGCGGGTCAGACAGTCAGACGTCTCCAGAGTGAAGGAATGGGTGACGTTTCGGCTCGGCATTTTGCGCCTACCTTGCCCTGCCCCTCCTCTCTTCCAGCTTCACTTTCCTCCACCCCCTCCCTCCCCCCTTACAATCACTCAAGGAGGGTCCCGCCCCAAAACGTCGCCTATCCACATTCTCCAAGGGGGGGGGGGGGGGTTGCTGCCTGACCCGCTGAGTTACTCCAGCACTCTGGGGGGGGGGGGGGGGGGGGGTGATGCTTAATGTCACCAACACCAGCCAACACACCAAATGGAGACGGACGTGGAGAGGATGACCATGTGAAATTTGGGAGACCCTCATTAGAGACCCTCGGGCTATCTTTAATCACTGGACTTTATCTTGCACTAAATGCTATTCCCGTTATTCTGCATCTGTGGATTAAATTGCCTCTAGTGTGTGGAGAGTGGATGGGGAAAGTGGGATAGCAGATCTAGTGTGATGGGGTGGCATGGCCCCGGTGGGCCGAATGGCCTGTTTCAGTGCCGTGCTCCTCTAATGTCTCCATCTATCTGATTTTGGAGCATCCTGTTCCTATCTCAGCCCTGAGCTTCAAGCACATGTATGTCCATTAGCCCCTCTGTCACTATTAGGCCCCATCCGTTTAACCAGTTCCACAGCTCACTGTATCCCACCTTCCCTGGCCAACAATAGGTCTACCAGGGCATCACCCTGCTGGAGCTCACTGGTGTTCAAGAAGGAACTGCAGATGCTGGAAAATGGAAGGTAGACAAAAATGCTGGAGAATCTCAGCGGGTGCGGCAGCATCTATGGAGCGAAGGAAATGGGCGACGTTTCGGGCTGTAACCCTTCTTCAGAGCTCACTGGTGCCAGGTCCTGATTTGTCCTGGTCTTGTCTCCCCTCTTCTTCTAACCCCCCTCCCCCCAACCCCTACTTTCAGTCTGAAGAAGGGACCCGACTCGAAACGTCACCATCCCTTTTACTCCAGCAACTCTACCGCTGCACCACCATGCCGCCCTTTCTTAAATCTCTTAACAAAATGCCACAGGAGTAGCAATTCAGCGCTTGTGTTGAACTCCTAGGAGTTGCAGTCAAAGTTGTAGCTGTCTGAAGTAGGGTCTCGACCCAAAACGTCACCCATCCATGTTCTCCAGAGATGCTGCCTGACCCGCTGAGTTACTCCAGCACCGTGTGTCTAACTGCAGTGACTTTTGTTTGCTGATGCTTAGTTTAGAGAAACAGCGCGGAAACAGGCCCTTCGGCCCACGACTCGATCCCCGCCCGCTAACACTATCCCACACCCACGAGGGTCATTTTTTTACATTTACGTGCAAACTCTGTACAGACAGCACCCGTAGTCGGGATCGAACCCGGGTCTCCGGCGCTGCATTCACCGTAATGGCAGCAACTCCACCGCTGTACGCGCCACCGTGACCACCAACAACGGTGCGGAGAGGTTTTGGTCGTTGACACTGGGGTCGAGTAGTGTGGGGGTGGGGAGGTGAATGTTTGCCGCTGAATAACACTGGTGCATGTTACTAGTGAGCGCGCTGTACAACAGTGGGTATCAGTGGATCCTTTACATTGGAGTGTGTTACTGGTGGGTGTCAGCGTGTCACAATCTAACACTGGGCCGAGCAAGATTTGTTTTGCCCCCGGTTCTTCCGGCTGGTCAAAGCGACACGTCTGTTGCGAGTTCCAGGCAGCGATGATCCCAGTCTCAGTCGAATCAAGAACTGCAACATGGACACAAAATGCTGGCGTAACTCAGCGGGACAGGCAGCATCTCTGGAGAGAAGGAATAGGTGACGTTTCGGCTCGATTCGACCCATTTCTCTCTCTCTCCAGAGACGCTGCCTGTCCCGCTGAGTTACTCCAGCATTTTGTGTCTATCTTCGGTGTAAACCAGCACCTGCAGTTCCTTGCTACACATCACCGTGCAGTGGACCCTTGTTAAACCAGCATCTGCAGCCCGTTCCTGCACATTGAACCCACCTCCTGTACACTGTGGACGGACGGACGGACGGCCTGGGTGTGGTCATGCACAGTCTCTACATTGATGGGCGCAGAAAAACTGGGAGAAACTCAGCAGGTCGGGCAGCATCTGCGGAGAAGATGGATGGGTGACCCTCCTT
This sequence comes from Raja brachyura, assembly GCA_963514005.1. Next base: position 8,697 of record CAUPSL010000218.1, read on the forward strand.
CAGACTGATTGTAGGTGGTGGGGGTGATTGGAAGCAAGAAAAGACGAGGCAAGCTCAGGGCTGGCAACAGATGACCCCGTGCGGGGAGGTTCCCTGATGGGCTGATTGTTGGCTGGAGACGGTGTGATCCCAGGAGGGACCCGTCCTGGCGAACTGTGGAACTGTTTTACTGACTTTTCGTGGATGATGGGATGGAGGGGGGGGGGGGAACGAAAGGGGGGAGGGGGGTGTGTGTATGTAGAAATTACCTAAAATTAGAGGTCACCGCTGGAGATGAAGGAAAATGTAAAAATAGATCACTGTCAGCTCGGAGAAAGTGACAACAAGGCAAACTGGGATGAAACGCCAGTGAGGATGGTCAGATTAGTCCGAGAACTGGGAAGGAGGGGAGGGATGGAGGGAGTGGGGGGGGGGGGGGGACTGTCTTTTTACTTGAAGTCAGAGGAGGCAATATTCACACCACTGGGGGTGTCAGCTGCCCACGTGCCATATGAGGTGCTGTTCCTCCAATTTGGGTGAGGCCTCGCCCTGACAGTGGAGGAGGCCCAGGATGGAACGGTCCGTGTGGGACTGGGAAGAGGAGTTAAAATGGTTGACAACCGGGAGAGTTGAGCGCACGTGTCTGGCCAGCACGTGACGAGAACGCTTTTCGCTGTACCTCGGCACACGTGGCGATGATAAACTAAACTCAGCTAAACTGAACTAAAAGGCAGGGAGGGCCACGGGAGCACAAGTGACGAGTGCCTGCATGCCTGGGAGCTAGAACTGGTAGACGTAGCTGTCGCTGCACGCACTGGGGCGCAGCCTTGCCCAGGTTCTCCCGCAGCTGTGCGAGTGACCGAGGCTTGGGGCTCATGGTCTGACCCTCGGGCCTCTATGTCCGGTCAGCAGGAAGGGCAACTGGATGGTGAGGTTTAGAGACGAGCACGTTAGCTGCAGATAGAGACAGAAGTGCCTCTGGCTCCGAGCCACGAGCTGCAGCTATTCATGTACTGTAGTTGTTGGCCCGGTTCTGAAGTTGCTCTCGGCTTGCCGGGACTTGAACGTGCTTGGAAACATTCCCCGAGGGAACTGGAAGCCATCAGTGTTGGGATGGAGGGAAAGGCTTGGTCATGTTTACTGGGGGAATCATTGAGTGAGCCCTCTGTAGGAATGATTGGTGTTGGCTTGAAAACTCTCTTCCAAAGCAGATGATTTCACCACCATGAGTGTGGTGGGCCGAATGACCTGGTCCATGCTGTATATTTCAAACATTCAATCACATTGAACGGACCTTGGGGCAATAAAAGATTCATGTCATGTGAGCGGAATTAGGCCATTCGGCCCATCGAGTAAATCATGGCTGATCTAAGTCTCCTTCTCAACCCCATTCTCCCCATGACCCCTGACACCCGTACCGATCGAGAATCTAACAATCTCCGTCTTAAAAATATCCATTGACAGCCTCCACAGCTGTCTGTGGCGAAGAATTCCACAGATTCACCACCCTCTGATTCAGTAAATTCCTCTTCATCTCATTTGTAAAGGTACGTCCTTTTATTCTGAGGCTGTGCCCTCTGGTCCTAGACTCTCCCATTAGTAGAAACATCCTCTCCACGTCCACTCCATCCAGGCCTAGCATTATTCGGGTACGTTTCAATGAAGTCCCCCCTCATCTAAACTCCAGCGAGTACAGGCCCAGTGCCCTCAATCGCTCGTCGTATGTTAACCCACTCATTCCTGGGATCATTCTCGTAAAAGTTTTCTGAAAGCAAATAGTATTTCCCTGAACACACCGTAATTGTGTGACTCTGAGGTAATGGACAGTTTCAAGTAACCAGAGCAAATAACAGAAGACTGGCCACGTTTGTCAATATTGTCACAGGATTGTGATTCCCAGAGAGAGCACAAGGTGATTTTATGATTGAAAAATATTTCCCCATTCTGCAAAACTCCCTTAGTTTTGGTTAAAGACACAGCGCGGAAACAGGCCATTCGGCCCACCGAGTCCGCGCCGACCAGCGATCCCCGCACACTACCACTATCCCACGCGCACTAGGGACAATTTGCGGTTACAATTGCAGTTCGGAGCCGATGACCCGACAGACTCGCACGTCTTTGGAGCTTGGGAGGAAACCGGAGCGCCCGGGGAAAACCCGCGCAGGTCACACGGGGAGCGTACAAACACGCGCCCGTAGGCAGAATCGAACCCGGGTCTCTGGCGCTGTAAGGCAGGAGGAACACTACCTGTGGAATAACTGTAAGGGACTTCAGAGTGAACCAGATTCAGGGCGTGCCGACTTTAGACATGTTCCCATGTAGCTTCATGGACTGATCTTAATCAGGCACTGATTTTACTATTGAGGTTGGTCCTACATTGGAATATGACACCCCTATACAAATGCAGCCTGCTCAATCTGTAAAGCACAGGGGCAGCTAGTACAGTGCACATTCCCTGCCACCCATTGATGTGCAACGACCCACCACTCTGTGGCTTTGCCTGTCCTTGCCGTGCAATGCCACGCCACCATTTCTTCTCAAAGGGTCGATGTTTTTCACCTGCAGCTCTTGACGGGGCTGAGACCAGGAGCGATACTGCCCGTAACCCGGGGCAACACGTGGCCTTGGGAGGAACTGGGTGAAAGCAATCTTGTTCTTATCAGTAAAAAAAAAATCCCCGTGTTGTACGGTGACGCGCTCCCATCACCCCGTGTAACTGATGTACGGAGCGTCAGTGTTGTACGGGGCCAGACTTGTCCGCGCCAGGAATGAGTTCCTCAGTGTCTGATCTCCACACCCCCTTCCACTGCTGTCACCCAGTGTTACAGTGAGATACACGTGCACCCCCACCCCCACCCACCCAGAGAACCCCCTCCCCCAGTGTAACAGATATACTGAACCCCCATTGTTACACAGTGCCCATTACACACCAAGGGGCGCAGCGATAGAGACCAGGGTTCGATCCTGACTGTGGCCGCTGTCTGTGCGGAGTTTGTCCGTTCTCCCCGTGACCTGCGTGGGGTTTTCACCGGTTTCCTCCCACACTCGAGTGGTGTGGGTTTAGAGGTTAACTGACTCCGGTCAGGTCAGGTTGGGGGGGGGGGCAGGGGGGGGAGGGGAGTCCCATGTGATCCTGTGCTACCTGCTCCATGGTCGGATAGTCGTCGACTAAACCGTCTCCCCCACCTGGTTCGTCAGGTGAGGAGGGGGCTGTGGAACCTGCAGCAGGACCAGAAACAAGACCTGTCGAAGGGCGGATGAGCTGCTAGCGAGCCAACGGCCATCCACACTTCAGTATAAGTTGCGATCACTGTCCTACCTAGCGTTGTAAGGCACCGAGCCCGCTGATGATGATGATGAATTGTCCCTACTTTGTCGGATAGAACTAGTGTACGGGTGATTGCTGGTCGGCGCGGTCCCAGTGCCTCGAAGAAACCTGAAGCAGGGTTTCAGCCTGAATCGTTGCCTATCTCCTTCGCTCCATAGATGCTGCTGCACCCGCTGAGTTTCTCCAGCACTTTTGTGTAGCCTTGAAGAGCCTGATAGCACACTGTATGTCAAAAACATGCACTGCCTCTGGCTTTGGTAAAGATTGTAAACTGTTCCTCGTGCGTGCGTGCGTGTGCGTGCGCGTACAGGGATCACTCGGTGGGCCAAAGGACCTGTTTTCACGCTGTATCACTAAACTAAACTATACTTAGAAACATAGAAATTAGGCGCAGGAGTAGGTCATTCGGCCCTTCGAGCCTGCACCGCCATTCAATATGATCATGGCTGATCATCCAACTCAGTATCCCGTACCTGCCTTCTCTCCATACCCTCTGATCCCCTTAGCCACAAGGGCCACATCTAACTCCCTCTTAAATATAGCCAATGAACTGGCCTCAACTATCCTCTGTGGCAGAGAGTTCCAGAGACCCACCACTCTCTATGTGTGAAAAAAGTCCTTCTCATCTCGGTCCTAAAGGATCTCCCCCTTATCCTTAAGCTGTGACCCCTTGTCCTGGACATCCCCAACATCGGGAACAATCTTCCTGCATCTAGCCTGTCCAACCCCTTAAGAATTTTGTACGTTTCTATAAGATCCCCTCTCAATCTCCTAAATTCTAGAGAGTATAAACCGAGTCTATGCAGTCTTTGTTCATAAGACAGCCCTGACATCCCAGGAATACTTAACATTGTTACTCAGTGTCTGACCTTCACACCCCCTTGCACGACTATCCCAGTGTTATATCGTGACGCACACTAATCCGCCAGTGTAACGGATACACTCAGCTGCCATTGTTATACAGGGCCAGATGTGTAATGTGTACCTGTGTTACTCAGTATTAGGTCTTCACAACCTTTTTCACTGCTGTACCCCAGTGTTATGAGGCAGATTCAGTCTGTCTAATGCCATAAGTGATAGGTGCGGAGTTTGGCCCATCTAGTGCAGTCTGCCATTCAGTCACGGCATATCAATCGGGTACGATAACGTGTAAGGAAGCTCCTGGGTTTAAGTCCGCTGGACCTGAGTTCTGGGAGTTTGGGGAATCTGCTGCCCCTGTGTTTACTGCTGCGTTCTGTAAATAACCTGGTTGTTATTTAGACCCCTGGGCGTAGTGCTGCCTCCTCCAGCCCAGTTCCCCTGCTTCTTTGTCTCCGGGTCCCGCGCCGAATGACAATGGAGCCCTTTCATTGCAGCCGGTTGGCTCCAAGTGACCCGGCAGCGGCGATGAATGGGGCAGAGGCGGGCGAGCGGGCAGCAGTCGCAGTGACTGAGACTTTCAACAGAGAGCTACACATGCCCCGCCAGCCAACGCTATTTAAGGAATCCCTTCCAGCCTATTTATAAATGGGAGCTCAGTGCAGATGTGAGGAGAGGGCGGCATCTTCTCCAGTGGGCAGGGTTGGCATGGAATTCCCTGCCCAGTGGCAGCATTCTTTTATAGTTTAAAGACACGGCACGGAGACAGGCCCTTCGGCCCACTGCGTCCGCGCCGACCAGCGATCCCCGTGCACTATCCCTGTCCTACGCACATTTGGGACCATTTACAATGGCATCAAGCCAATTAACCTACAAGTCTGTACGTCTTTGGAGCGCTGGGCGGAACCCGGAGAAAAACCCTCGCTGTGAAGGGGAGAACGTGCAAACTCCACACGTGCAAGCGCCGGTAGTCGGGATGGAACCCGTGTCTCTGGCGCTGCAAGGCAGCAACTCTACCTCTGCTGCACTGCCCTGCCCATTCTCCATTAAAATGTTTTTAAATACATGATCTTTATATTGTACCCCACACCCCTGCTGCTCATGTGGCCCACTGGCGTGGAATCTCTCTTCCCCCCCCCTCCCCCCACCCCCTCCCCCTTATTAAAACCCCTGCACTTTTCTGACCCGCTGAGTTACTCCGGTCAAACTGGTTCTCGGACCCCCTGGTGATGGTCTCTCTAGGTGGCCAGAGATCAGATGATTAAGCAGCCAGCCAGCCAGCGTCTCGTCTCGTTGAGGGATTGGACAGCCTGGTGATTAACTGGGATAAAAGCAGGTCAGAAGCCGTCATGTGACGGGAAGTGTGGCTAATTCAGGAACTTCAGTTTGGTGGTTTAAAGGAGAATAAAGAGCCCTTTAGTGAATTATCACTCGAGGCGCATCCTCCCAGGCTGAGAATCTTATGTTGGCCCATGTTCTTCTACAGAACAAAGCAATGTAAGAATAAGGGGTAGGCCATTTAGGACTGGGATGAGACAATAGACAATAGGTTCAGGAGTAGGCCATTCCCATACGCAAGAAGAAGAAGCAGAAGAAGTAGGCCATTCGGCCCTTCGAGCCAGCACCGCCATTCAATGTGATCGTGGCTGATCATCCACAATCAGTACCTCGTTCCTACCTTCTCCCCATATCCCCTGACTCCGCTATCTTTAACATAGACATAGAAACATAGAAAACATAGAAATGCAGGAGTAGGCCATTCGGCCCTTCGAGCCAGCACCGCCATTCAATATGACCATGGCTGATCATCCAACTCAGTATCCCGTACCTGCCTTCTCTCCATACCCCCTGATCCCCTTAGCCACAAGGGCCACATCTAACTCCCTCTTAAATATAGCCAATGAACTGGCCTCAACTACCCTCTGTGGCAGAGAGTTCCAGAGACCCACCACTCTCTGTGTGAAAAAAGTCCTTCTCACCTCGGTCCTAAAGGATTTCCCCCTTATCCTTAAGCTGTGACCCCTTGTCCTGGACCTCCCCAACATCGGGAACATTTAAGAACCCTATCTAGCTCCCTCTTTGAAAATGAAAAAAGTATTTTATTTTCAGTGACAGAGATTTTCAACAGAGAGCAGTGAATCTGTGGAATTCTCTGCCACAGAAGGCAGTGGAGGCCAATTCACTGAATGTTTTCATACGAGAGTTATGTTTAGCTCTTAGGGCTAAGGGAATCAAGGGATATGGGGACGGGGGGGAAAGCTGGAACGGGATAGTGATTTTGGATGACCAGCCATGATCATATTGAATGGCGATGCTGCCTCGAAGGGCCGAATGGCCTACTCCTTCACCTAATGTCTATGTTTAATATCTGAGTGAGAGGCATAGTCAACTTGTTGGCATGGATTAAATGGTGGGCTGAGGAATGTTGATGGAATTTAATACAATCGGGGAGAGATCGAGCGACTGTCCATATGGTGCCAGCACAATAACCTGGCCCTCAACACCAGCAAAACCAAGGAACTGATGGTGGACTTTGGAAGGAGTAGGATGGGGACCCACAGTTCTGTTTATATCAACGGGTCGATGGTTGAAAGGGGCAAGAGCTTCAAATTCCTGGGCGTGCATATCTTTGAAGATCTTTCCTGGTCCGGGAACACTGATGCAATTATTAAGAAACCACATCAGCGCCTCTGCTTCCTGAGAAGATTACGGAGAGTCGGTCTGTCAAGGAGGACTCTCTCTAACTTCTACAGGTGCACAGTAGAGAGCTTGCTGACCGGTTGCATCGTGGCTTGGTTCGGCAACTTGAGCGCCCTGGAGAGGAAAAGGCTACAAAAAGTAGTAAACACTGCCCAGTCCATCATCGGCTCTGACCTTCCTTCCATCGATGGGATCTATCTCAGTCGCTGCCCCAAAAAGGCTGGCAGCATCATCAAGGACCCACACCATCCTGGCCACACACTCATCTCCCTGCTACCTTCAGGAGCCTGAAGACTGCAACGACCAGGTTCAGGAATAGCTACTTCCCCACAGCCATCAGGCTATTAAACCTGGCTCGGACAAAACTATGATCGTTAATAACCCATTATCTGTTATTTGCACTTTATCAGTTTATTTATTCATGTGTGTATTTACGCATATAATGGTCTATGGACACACTGATCTGTTCTGTAGTCAATGCCTGCTATGTCCTGTTGTTCTGAAGCAAAGCAAGAATTTCATTGTCCTGTCAGGGACACGTGACAATGAACTCACCTGACCTTTTGACTTTTGAGTTGCATGTTGATCATGGGCAGGATGGCCACACATTGTCGTGCTCTGGGGGATGTTGTCGCAGAGCAGGGGGGGGTCTAGGAGTACATGGCATCACAGATAGATAGGGTGGTCTAGACTGCGTACAGCACTCTGGCCTTCATCAGTCTTGAGTGTTGAGTAAAGAACTGGCACCAGAATGAGTGTCTGTCTGTTGAGTGCAGACATTGGGAGGTCATGTTATGTTTTGGTCACCGAGTTATAGGGAGGCTGTTAAGGGCCTGTCTCACTGTACGAGCTAATTCAAGAGCTCTCCCGAGTTTAAAAAAAATCAAACTCGTAGAATCTACGTAGCAGGTACGTCGGAGCTAGGGGACGTCTCTTAGCGGCTCGTAACGCTAACGGCAGGTACTCGGGGGAAACGCGGTAAGCTTGTGAAGACTCGTGGAGATTTTTCGACATGTTGAAAACATGTCCACGAGAGCCCCGAGTACCCACGAGCGGCCATTACCGTAATTCTCCGAGTTCGAATCAGGGCAAACTCGGGAGAAGTCTTGGATTAGCTCGTACAGTGGGACAGGGCCTTCAGGCTGGAAAGGCTGTTGTGATGATTCACGAGGATGTTGCCAGGACTCGAGGGTCTGGGCTACAGGGAGAGGCTGAGCGGACTAGGACTTCATTCCTTGAAGCGCAGGAGGATGTGGGGTGACCGTATCGAGGTGTGCAAAATCATCAGCGGATTCGATTGGGTACAGACTTCTACCCAGAGTAAGGGGAATCGAGAACCAGAGGGTGTGCGTTTAAGGTGAGGGGGGGGGAAAGACTTAATAGGAATCTGAGGGGGTCACTTTTTCACACAAAGGGTGGTGGGTGTGTGGAACGAGCTGCCAGAGGGGGTAGTTGAGACATTTAAGAGACATTTGGTCGGGTACACAGATGGGAAAGATTTGGAGGGAGTTCAAGCCGATGGGACTGGTGTAGATGGGGCATGTTGTTCGATGTGGGCAAGTTGGGCCAAAGGGCCTGCTTCCACGCTGTGTGACTCTATGACCCTTGAGTTAGTTGAAGGGTTGCCAGGCTGGGAATAGTTGCACCAGATGCACACTGGGGGCCGGTTTCTATTTTTGCAACTGTGTATCCTGCCGTTTATAGACAGTCGTGTATCCTGCCACTTGCAGATGATCATTAATTTCCCACCATTATTTTTGGGTGGCTGCTGCGTTGACCTTTCACCCCAGAGCCATGCCCTCTGCTCACTGGAGAAGGTAACGCGTCCATTATAAACGTGGGGGGGGGGGGGGGGTGGGGAGAGGGTGCGAGGAGCTGGGGGGAGCCTCGAGTGGTGTGGGCTTCCCACCTTGCAGGAAGGGAGCTCGCACTGGTAACACTTCGTGGCCGGCGGCAGCAGCAGCAATGGGAAGGTCGCCTTGCTCCGAGACCACGCTGGGATTTGTCGAAGGTAGACGCAACAAGCTGGAGCAACTCAGCGGGACGGGCAGCGTCTCTGGAGAGGAGGGAAGGGGTGAGGTTTCGGGGTCGGGACCCTTCTTCAGACTAAGTTACTGGTTGGGATGGGGGTGGTGGACGAGAGGGGGAGCCCTTCAGTGTGTTGTGGCAGTACCTGGAACAAAGCGGCACTAGAACGGGGCTGTTCTGTCCGGCCATAGAGCGCACGGTGGCGCAGCAGTGGAGTTGCTGCCTCACAGCGCCAGGTTCGATCCTGACCACGGGTGCTGTCTGTACGGAGTTTGTACGTTCTCCCCTTGACCTGCGTGGACTTCCTCCCGGAGCTCCGGTTTCCTCCCGCGCTCCAATAGACAATAGGTGCAGGAGCAGGCCATTCGGCCCTTCGAGCCAGCACCGCCATTCAATGTGATCATGGCTGATCATCCCCAATCAGTGCCCCGTTCCTGCCTTCTCCCCATATCCCCTGACTCCGCTATCTTTAAGAGCCCTGTCTAGCTCTCTCTTGAAAGCATCCAGGGAACCTGCCTCCACCGCCCTCTGAGGTAGAGAATTCCACAGACTCACCACTCTCTGTGAGAAAAAGTGTTTCCTCGTCTCCGTTCTAAATGGCTTACTCCTTATTCTTGAACTGTGGCCCCTGGTTCTGGACTCCCCCAACATCGGGAACATGTTTCCTGTCTCTTGCGTGTCCAAGCCCTTAACAATCTTACATGTTTCAATGAGATCCCTTCATTCTTCTAAACTCCAGAGTGTACAAGCCCAGCCGCTCCATTCTCTCAGCATATGACAGTCCCGCCATCCCTGGAATTAACCTTGTAAACCTACGCTGCACTCCCTCAATAGCAAGAACGTCCTTCCTCAAATTCCCCAAAACTGCTCACAAAACTCCAGGTGTGGTCTCACTAGGGCTCTGTACAACTGCAGAAGGACCTCTTTGCTCCTATATTCAATTCCTCTTGTTATAAAGGCCAACATGCCATTCGCTTCCTTCACTGCCTGCTGTACCTGCATGCTTACTTTCATAGACTGATGTACAAGGACCCACAGATCCCGTTGTACTTCCCCTTTTCCCAACTTGACGCCATTTAGATAAGAATCTGCCTTCCTGTTTTTGCTACCACATTGGATAACCTCACATTTATCCGCATTGAACTTCAGACGTGCAGGTTTCTAGGCTAATTGGCTTAGCTAAAACATTGTAAACTGTCCCAAGTGTGTGTAGGATAGTGTTAGTGTGCAGGGATCACTGGTTGGACCAAAGGGCCTGTTTCCGCGCGATATCTCTAAACTAAACTGGCCCTTCGGCCCATATTGGTGCGGTGAACATGATGCCATGTTAAATTAAGTTCCTCGTTCTGGACTCGATCCATATCCCCCTCCATTCCCGGCATGGGGACGAACAGCCATGATCACATTGAATGGCGGTGCTGGCTCGAAGGGCCGAATGGCCTACTCCTGCACCTATTGCCTATTGTCTATATCCATCTGCCTATTCAAAAGCCTCTTGAATGACACTATCCTATCTGCCCCCCCCCCCCCCCCCCCCCCCCCCCCGGCAGCGGGCTCCAAGCACCTACCATTGGCTGCTCACATGGCAGCAGAGTTGGGATGTCTAGATCACACTCTGCAAAACTTGATTCTGATGGTTTGTGACTGATTCTTTACTTTCAACTCCTTATGGTTTGCTCAGGGTGTGGTGCCCTCAATCTGGGGTCATTGTTTTTTTCGGGCTGGTGGCAATAGGAATTGGGGGAAACGGTTCGAAGTGAAGCTGAACTTCAGGCAACCCTTGCTTTCCCTCTCTCTCTCCTTCCCTCCCCCGCTCTAGTTCTCCTACCTGCATCACAGTCCACCTCATTAAGGTTACTGATTGTATACCTCGTGGTAACCTTCCCCTTCTGCCACCGTTCTACATTTCCTTCACCACCGTCTGCTTTGATCTGTCCTTTTCACACCTTGCACCTTTCCACATCTCTAGTTTCCCTCTCCCCTGAATGTCGGCCTAAAGAGGGGTCTGGAGCCGAAACGTCACCCCTTTCCTCTCCCCAGAGATGGTGCCTGACCCGTTGAGTTGCCCCGGCATTTTGTGCCTGAGTCGAGATTGGTTGACTTTAGGAATTAGTTTATTGTCACGTTTACCAAGACGCAGTGAAAAGCTTTTTTCCTGTGCTAACCAGTCAGCGGAAAGACTGTACATGATTGCAATCCAGCCGTCCACAGTGTAAAGGAATTAATGGCTCGTGCAAGATCACGTCCAGTGATGCCCAATTAAAGATAGTCTGAGGGACTTCGATAAGGTCGGTGGTACTTCCATTCAACACACTAGGGACAATTCACAGAAGCCAATTAATCTACAAACCTTCACGTCTTAGCTCGCAGGGAGAACGTGCAGACTCCGTACAGACAGCACCCGTAGTCAGGATCAAACCCGGGTGTTCGGCCCTTCGAGCCAGCACTGCCATTCAATGTGATCATGGCTGATCATCCCCAATCAGTACCCCGTTCCTGCCTTCTCCCCATATCCCCCAACTCCGCTATCTTTAAGAGCCCTATCTAGCTCTCTCTTGAAAGCATCCGGAGAACCTGCCTCCACCGCCCTCTGAGGCAGAGAATTCCACAGACTCACCACTCTCTAGTGTTATCATTTATTGCTGGGAATTGGATGCAAAAATAGGGAGCAGAGCTTCCGTTTTTAGTATATTGGTGAGACCAGCTCTTCAGTCCACTACTGGTCTAGTTATTTTAGGAAGGGTGGCGTTACCTTGAGTGCAATTCAGCAAAGGGTTGCTGGGGTCTTACCTGGAGTTTTGGGGTTGCCTTATAAGGAAAGGATTTTCTAGCTGGTCTCATCTCTACAGAGAACATAAGAGTGAAGGGGTGACTTCATTTGAAACGTGTAAGACCCTGAGGTCATTAATGGAACGAGCTGCCGGAGGAGGTAGTTGAGGCAGGTGTGATATCAGCATTTAAAATATGTTGTCAGGCTGCAAATGGTGCAGGGAAGATTTGCCATGGCTCGAGGGCCTGAGCTATAGGGAGAGGTTGAGCTGGCTAGGACTTTAGTCTTTGGAGCACAGGAGGATGAGGGGTGATCTTATGGAGGTGTAAAAATCATGGGAGGAATCGATGGGATAATTGCACAGAATCTTTTGCCAGAGTAGGGGGATCAAGAACCAGAGGACATGGGTTTAAGGTGAGGAGGGGAAGGTTTAATAGGAACCTGAGGGGTTATTTTTTTCACACAATGGGTGGTGGGCGTATGGAGCGAGCTGCCGGAGGAGGTAGTTGAGCCAGGTACTACCTCAATGTTTGAGAAACATGGATCGGACGGGTTTAGAGGGATATGGGCCAAACACAGGCACATGCGACTAGTGTGGACACGTTGGTCAGTGTGGGCATGTTGGGCCAAAGGGCCAGTTTCCACACTGTATGGCTCTACGATTCTAAACCGCTCAACTAGTGTAGATGGGGCATGTTGGCCGGTGTGGCTAAGTTGTGCCTTAACCCCCTGTCCCACGGTACGAGTTCATTCCAAGAGCTCTCCCGTGTTTGCCCTGATTCGAACTCGGAGATTTGCGGTAATGGTCGGTACTCGGGGCTCTCGTGGACATTTTGCATCATGTTGAAAAATCTTCACGAGTCTTCCCGTGCTTACATGCCGTTAGCGAGTCTTCCCGAGTACCTGCCGTTAGCGCAAGGAGACGTCCCCGAGCTCCGACGTACCCGCTACGTTCATTCTCCGTGCTTACCGCGAGTTTGATTTTTTTTTTAAACTCGGGAGAGCTCTTGGAATGAACTCGCACCGTGGGACAGGGCTTTAACTGGTCTGATTCTGTGCTTGCCAGCGTGAAGCTCACAGATTCGTACTGCTCGGAGACGGGCTCTTACACAGTAGCAAGCTCTCCACAGTGCAGGCTCTCCACAAGTTAAGACAAGTTTCCGTACCTGTTTCTTTCAACTGAACAATTCATAAGCCAGATGTGCGGCCTCCCAGCGATGTGGTTCCTTGCATCGGCCCACCAGGGGCAACTAAGTGTTTTACACACTGGTCAACCTGAGGAGCACCTTCAGCAACAGACAGGTCCCACCAAGATGCAGCACAGAACGCCACAGGAGATCCCCTTTCCCCTGGGGCTATCAAACTCTGCAACTCCTCCCACTTCTCTCGTGGGGCAGACTGACTCCCCTCCCCCCCCCCCCCCCCTTCCAATCTTTGCACATCCCCATTCCTGGACTTTCCACTCTTCACTTTAATTGTTGTGTTTGATGACTGTTGGCAGATCAATTTCCCTCCTGGGATAAATGAAGTTCCATTGTATCGTGAACTCGGTTATGCAAATATTGCCAAGCACAGGGCTCCCACACGCCAGTGGATGCCCACAGCAGCCGGCAGAACCACCCCGCTCGTCTCCACACCCACCGCCTGTCTGTACGGACTGTACGTGGGTCGGGCGCCCATAACCCGAGAAGCAACGGCAGAGAGGTTCATATTAAGTTGCAGTTCGTACTTGTGAGTTGCCTACTCCTGATGCCTTAATGGGGCTGTCCCACTGTACGAGCTAATTCAAGAGTTCTCCCGAGTTTCCCCCGATTCGAACTCGGAGAATTACGGTAATGGCCGCTCGTAGGTACTCGGGGCTCATTTTTCAACATGTTGAAAAATCTTCACGAGCTTACCGCGTTTGCCGAGTACCTGCCGTTAGCGTTACGAGCCGCAAAGAGACGTCCCCGAGCTCCGACGTACCCGCTATGTTCATTTTCCGTGCTTACCACGAGTTTGATTCTTTTTAAACTCGGGAGAGCTCTTGAATTAGCTCGTACAGTGGGACAGGCCCTCAAGTGTACACTGTACAGGATGCCATCACAACACTTAAATATCAGCCATTGTGGGCGATGCAATGGCGCAGCGGTAGAGTTGACGCCGTACGGCGCCCTAGACCCGGGTGCAATCCTGACTACGGGTGCTGTCTGTACGGAGTTTGTACGTTCTCCCCGTGACCGCGTGGGTTTGCTCCGGTTTCCTCCCATGCTCCAAAGACGTGCAGGTTCGTTGGTCAATTGCTTCTGTAAATTGTCCCTAGTGTCTGGGATAGTGCACGTGTGAGGGGTGATCGCCGGTCGGCGCGGACCGAAGAACGTCTTTCCAAGAAGGGTCTCGACCCAGAACGTGACCCATTCTTTCTCTCCAGAGACGCTGCCTGCCCCGCTGAGTAGCGCCAGCATTTTGTTTCTTATCAGCGTCTTTCCACGCTGTATCTACAAAACTAAACTAAATGGATCCCAAACCAAAAGTGGGCATCTAATGTGGAGGGAGACCCCACGGGGGAACACGCTTCCGCGCCGCTCCCAACTGCAAACAAAGGTGGGGACACGCGGTAGACACAAAATGCCGGAGTAACTCATCATCTCTGGGGACAAGGAATGGGCGACGTTTCCGGTCGAGACCCTCAAGAAGGGTCTCACGTGGAAAAGTCGCCTATTTCTTCTCTCCATAGATGCCGCCTCACCCACTGAGTTTCTCCAGCATTTTTTGTCTACCTTCTTCAGACCGATGTCGGGGAGGGGGCGGGACAAAGATAGAATGTAGATGGAGACTGTAAGACTGGTGGGAAAACTGGGAAGGGGATGGAGAGAGAGAGAGAGAGAGAGAGAGAAAGCAAGGGCTGTCTGAAGTTAGAGAGGTCAGTGTTCATACCGCTGGGGTGTAAACTACCCGAGCGAAATATGCGGTGCTGTTCCTCCAATTAGCGCTGGGCCTCACTCTGACAGTGGAGGAGGCCCAGGACAGAAAGGTCAGATTGGGAATGGGAGGGGGAGTTGAAGTGCTGAGCCACCGGGAGATTAAGACGGACTGAGCGGAGGTGTATAGGGGAATGTGGAGGAGCCAGCAGTGCACAAGACTAATTTGTGCAGTAAAGAAAGGCTTGGAGGGGAACGCCAGGAGGTTTCGATGTAGAGATACAGCACGGAGACAGGCCCTTCAGCCCACCCAGTCCGTGCCGGCCACCCTGTACACTAACACTGTCCTACACACTGTGGAGTTGTCCAGGGTGCGTGCTGGGATTCCCCCCACACGCACATTGGGCATCGAGCCACGGACTGGCCTGAGGGAGTCCAGCCGGAGGCAGGATGTGTCCATTAGTGGGAGAGTCTGGGACCAGAGGGCACAACCTCAGAGTAAAAGGACGTACCTGTAGAAAGGAGGCGAGGAGGAATTTCTTTAGGGCGGTGAATCTGTGGACTTCGTTGCCGCAGACGGATGTGGAGGCCAAGCCAATGGATATTTTTAAGGCGGAGATTGACAGAGTCTTGATTGACGTGGGTGTCAGGGATTGTGGGGAGAATGGGGTGGAGAGGGAAAGATAGGTCAGCCTTGATTGAATGTTGGCGTAGACGCGATGGGCCGAATGGCCTACAACGTATGAGTTGGATCTGGAGGCAGGGAGAGAGGATTCCCGCGACCCTTCCCCAACCCGAATGCCACCGCGCACAGGCCCAAACAGTAACATCACAAACACATGATGCGTTGAAGTAATAAAGAAGGAACTGCAGATGCTGGAGAATCGAGGGTTACACAAAAAGCTGGAGAAACTCAGCGGGTGCAGCAGCATCTAAGGAGCGAAGGAGATAGGCGACGTTTCGGGTCGAGACCCTTCTTCGGTCTGAAGAAGGGTCTCGACCCGAAACGTCGCCTATCTCCTTCGCTCCTTAGATGCTGCTGCACCCGCTGAGTTTCTCCAGCTTTTTGTGTAACCCATGCGTTGAAGTAACGTTAAATAACTTTCCTCTCTTCTTCTCTTCCACCCATCTCCTCTTCCCGCCTCTCCTCCTCCCCTCTCATCCTCCCACCCCTCCCTCTCCACCTCCCTTCTCTCCCATTCTACTTCTCTCCTTTTTCCTCCCCTCCCTACCCATCTCCACCCTTCTCTCCTCATCTCATCTCCTCCCATCTCGTCTCATCTCCTCCTATCTCCTCCCATCTCATCTCTCCACCCATCTCATCTCATCTTCCATATCTCTCATCTCCAATCCTCCCATCTCCCATCTCATCTCATCTCCTCCCCTCATTTCTCATCTTCTCCCATCATCTCCTCCCATCTCCCATCTCCTCCCATCTCCCATCATCTCCTCCCATCTTCTCCCCTCCCATCCAGGTTGATGGAGTTGTGCGCTGGGCACGGTGTGGAAGGTGAGGGCTGACCCCCTGTGAGGCAGGATGAGTGTGAAGGTGGCTCAGGGCTTGGACCAGCAGGAGGGCAAGATCTACACGCTTCAGATCTGCCCGAGCCTCTACAGCGAGGACTCTGTGTGCTGCCACCTGCAGGCCCCCAAGGGCGTGACGGCGGGCGAGGTGATCCGGGATGTGGTGGGGCGGCTTAACCTAGACACCTCCAAGTGCTACGTGCTGGCGGAGGTGAAGGAGTCCGGGGGCGAGGAGTGGATCCTGGACGCCAACGACCTCCCCGTCCAGCGGGTGCTGCTGTGGCCAAGGCGGGCGCAGGAAGCCCACACCCAGAGCGAAGGCTACTTCTTCCTCCTCCAGGAGAGGAACAGCGATGGGACCATCCGCTACATCAACCTGCAGCTCCTGGCCAAGGAGAGGGAGAAGCACAGCCTGGTGGAGCGGGGCTTCCTGCTCCCCGAGCCCTACCTCTGCAACGACCTGTGCAAGCTGCCCACCCTCACCCAGGAGACCATCCTGCAGACGTTCAAGACCCGCTTCCTGAAGCGCAAGATCTACACCTACGCCGGCAGCATCCTCATCGCCATCAACCCCTTCAAGTTCCTCCCCATCTACAACCCCAAGTACGTCAAGATGTACGAGAACCACCAGCTGGGCAAGCTGGAGCCCCACATCTTTGCCGTGGCAGACGTGGCCTACCACACCATGTTGGCCAAGCAGCTCAATCAGTGTATCGTCATCTCCGGCGAGAGTGGCTCCGGCAAGACCCAGAGCACCAACTTCCTCATCCACTGCCTCACCGCCCTCAGCCAGAAGGGCTACGCCAGCGGAGTCGAGAGGACCATCCTGGGAGCGGGACCCGTGCTGGAGGTAAGGCCGGCACAGCCTTGGGCCTGGTTCTAACTCTATGTATAGTACTAAGTAAAACCCTGAATAGACAAAACCTGCTCAGTACTGTGCATATGTTCTGGATACATGTGTTAGTTCTCTGTGTGTGTGTATATCTACACACACACATACATGCGCACAGACGCATATATAAGAGAGAGATGTGTGTGTGTGTGTATATATATATGCACACGCGCACACACACATTCATATACTCACTCACACTCTAACACACGCTCACACATGCGCGCACATACACTCTCACTCTCTCTCACACTCTCGCTCTCTCACACACGTACACACATGCACATACACACGTACACACACACGTACACACACACGTACACACACACACACACACACGTACGTAGACACACACACGTACACACATGTACACACACACGTACACGTACACACACACACACACACGTACACACACACACACGTACACACACACACACACGTACACACACACACGTACACACACACACGTACACACACACACACGTACACACGTACACACACACACACGTACACACACACACACACGTACACACACACACGTACACACACACGTACACACACACACACACACGTACACACACACACACACACACGTACACACACACACACACACACACACACACACACACACACACACACACACACACACACACACACACACACTCTGGGCAAGAAACTCTGTGTGTCTCTGTTACTCTCACGATGTTGCGCGCCTCTATAAGATTGGCCCCTCACTTCCTGATCCGTGACTTGTTTTAAAAAAAAAAGTTAAACCAGAGGAGTGTTTTTGTTGGGCAGGTGGTGGGACAAAGAGCGGAGATGAACACACACCAGGTGTGGGACAAAGAGCGGCGAATTGTGAAGCTAGAGGATTGATGAGACGAATTGTTATTGGTCGCAATCGTGTAGATGGAGGAAAGGAATGTAGGGGGGAGGGGTGGGGAGAGATATATGCAAGTGGGGGGGGGTGGAGGGGGTATGTTTGTAGGGGAGAGGGAAGGCTGTTTAGTTGATGTTACCTCAAGGTGGAGAATTCAATGTCTGACAGAACTTTACTGTGTGGAGACAAGAACCGCAGATGCTGACTTGTGCCAAACTCAGCAGGTCAGGCATCATCACTGGAGAAAATAGATGGGCAACATTTGGGTTGGGCCCTTCTTCAGATTGAAAATAGGGGGTGTGGGGGGAGGGGGGGTGTTTGCGAGGGAAGACAGGGACCAATATGGGCCAGCCACAAATGACCTCGGGCAGGCCTCATTTTTGGCTTGAGTAAGCGTGATACAATGTGGAGAAATGTTCCAATATGTCCTTGCACTGATACTGACTGCGTTCCCTGCCAGGGTCACATCGCCCATACACTCTTGGTCATGCACTTGCTCTGTTCGTCTGTGTCCGGGGATAATACGCACCTTTCGAAAGGAGATGAGGAGGAAATTCTTCATTCCGAGGGCGGTGAATCTGTGTAATCCATTGCCACAGACGGCTATGGAGGCCAAGTCATTGGGTGTTTTTAAGGCAGCGATTGACAGATTCTCGATTAGTGCGGGTGTCAGGGGTTATGGGGAGAAGGCAGGAAAATGGGATTAGGAGGCAGAGATCGGCTATGATTGAATGGCGACATAGACTCGATGGGCCGAATGGCCTAATTCTGCACCTATAACTTTTGAACTCAGTACTAGTACAGAGAAGGTTCACCAGACTGATTCCTGGGTTGGCAGGACTTTCATAGGAAGAAAGACTGGATAGACTCGGCTTGTACTCACTAGAATTTAGAAGATTGAGGGGGGATCTTATAGAAACTTACAAAATTCGTAAGGGGTTGGACAGGCTAGATGCAGGAAGATTGTTCCCAATGCTGGGGAAGTCCAGAACAAGGGGCCACAGTCTAAGGATAAGGGGGAAATATTTTAGGACTGAGATGAGAAAAACATTTTTCACACAGAGAGTGGTGAATCTCTGGAATTCTCTGCCACAGAAGGTAGTTGAGGCCAGTTCATTGGCTATATTTAAGAGGGAGTTAGATGTGGCCCTTGTGGGTAAAGGGATCGGCGGTATGGAGAGAAGGCAGGTACAGGATACTGAGTTGGGTGATCGGCCTTGATCATATTGAATGGCGGTGCAGGCTCGAAGGGCCGAATGGCCTACTCCTGCACCTATTGTCTATGTTTCTATGTTTCTATGAACATAGTCGTCCTTCTTTAAGACGAGGAGGTTCTCTGCAACATGTTAGAAGGACTGGGCTGGGAGAAAGTGGTGGAGGAGCGGGAGGCCGTGAGTCATGCTGGTTTACTGAGAGTGTATGAAAGTGCAGGATTGAGAGGAGAGTTGTTCGGGAGAGCCTTTCCTTCTGTGTGTGTGTGTGTGTGTGTGTGTGTGTGTGTGTGTGTGTGTGTGTGTGTGTGTGAAGGGGATGTGGTCTACACGAGACGACTGGAGCCGTCTTGGATTCCACTTCCTGATCTACGACACGTCCAAAGAATGTGAAACAAGAACAAGCTTTGGCTGGAATGCGATGCTGGCGAGGCAGGGCAGTGTCTGCACTTCATTAGGCACAGGGATAGATAGATAGATAGATAGATCGATCTTCAGGGGACTGTCGCGTGCGACAACGTTCGAACAAACTGCATCGCCAGAAAACAAATGTTGGGCGGCACGGTGGCGAGCAGTAGAGCTGCTGCCTCACACGCCAGAGACCCGGGTTCGATCCTGTCTGCGCGGAGTTTGCATGTTCTCCCCGTGACCGCGTGGTTTTTCTCCGGGTGCTCCAGTTTCCTCTCGCACTCCAAAGACGTGCAGGTTTCTAGGACTACGCAAAAAGCTGGAGAAACTCAGCGGGTGCAGCAGCATCTAAGGAGCAAAGGAGATGGGCGACGTTTCGGGTCGAGACCCTTCTTCAGACGAAGACGGGTTTCTAGGATAATTGGCCTCTGTAACATAGAAACATAGAAAATAGGTGCAGGAGGAGGCCATTCGGCCCCTTCGAGCCAGCACCGCCATTCATTGTGATCATGGCTGATCGTCCCCTATCAATAACCCGTGCCTGCCTTCTCCCCATATCCCTTGACTCCACTAGCCCCTAGAGCTCTATCTAACTCTCTCTTAAATCCATCCAGTGACTTGGCCTCCACTGCCCTCTGTGGCAGGGAATTCCATAAATTCACAACTCTCTGGGTGAAAAAGTTTTTTCTCACCTCAGCCTTAAATGACCTCCCCTTTATTCTAAGACTGTGGCCCCTGGTTCTGGACTCGCCCAACATTGGGAACATTTTTCCTGCATCTAGCTTGTCCAGTCCTTTTATAGTTTTATATGTCTCTATAAGATCCCCCCCCTCATCCTTCTAAACTCTAGTGAATACAAGCCTAGCCTTTTCAATCTTTCCTCATATGACAGTCCCACCATCCCAGGGATCAATCTGGTGAACCTACGCTGCATTGCCTCAATCACAAGGATGTCCTTCCTCAAATTAGGAGACCAAAACTGTACACAATACTCCAGATGTGGTCTCACCAGAGCCCTATACACTATAAGAAAGGCAAATTGCCCTTAGTGTGTGGTGTACAGGTGATTAGCATGGTTAGCATGGACTCGGTGGGCCGAAGGGCCGGTTTTCAAGCTGTATTGTCTAGTTCAGAGAAGCCCCTGCCGACCAGGGAGCCTCAAGTGCATTAGAATTCTCCTGAGGATGTAACAAACTGGATCTAGAGTGTTTTAATTGTCGTATATGTGCCAGAATCAGGACAATGAAATCGCCTTAATGCAACAATATAATTATACAATAATCAATAATCCCAGAAAAGATCAGTAATACACGGTAACCAGACCATAATAGTGCAACTTACACAAAGTTCATAGGGCATTGGAGCAGAATTAGGCTATTCGGCCCATCCACTCTCCAACTTTCCCTCCCAACCCCATTGTCCTGCCATCTCCCTGTAACATTTGACACCCTTATGCCCCTGTCCCACTTAGGAAACCTGAACGGAGACCTCTGGAGACTTTGTGCCCCACCCAAGGTTTCTGTGCGGTTCCCGGAGGTTTTTGTCAGTCTCCCTAATGGTCAAAATTGACAAAAAAAACCTCCGGGAACCGCAAGGAAACCTTGGGTGGGGCGCAAAGTCTCCAGAGGTTTCTGTTCAGGTTTCCTAAGTGGGACAGGGTCATTACTAATCGAGTGCATTTCAATCTCCCATTTCAAACATACAAAGAGACTTGGCCTCCACAGCCGTCTGTGGCAATGAATTCCACAGAGTCACCACCATCTGCTAAAGAAGTTCCTCCTCATCTCCTTTCTAAAGGTAGGTACATCCTTTAATTCTGGGGCTGCGCCCTCTGGTCCTCGACTCTCCCACTAGTTCATTACTGAGGGCGAGTTGTGCAGGGTGGTTCAAGAACCTGATGGTTGATGGGAACAAGCAGTTCTTGAGACTGGAGGGAATGGTTCTCGGGCTCCTGTACATTGTTCCCGATGGCAGCAGTGAGATTGAAACATAGAAAATAGGTGGAGGAGGAGGCCATTCGGCCCTTCAAACCAGCACCACCATTCATTGTGATCATGCCTGATCGTCCGCTATCAATAACCCGTGCCTGCCTTCTCCCCATATCCCTTGACTCCACTAGCCCCTAAAGCTCTATCTAACTCTCTCTTAAATCCATCCAGTGACTTGGCCTCCACTGCCCTCTGTGGCAGGGAATTCCACAAATTCACAACTCTCTGGGTGGAAAAGTTTTTTCTCACCTCAGTCCAAAATGACCTCCCCCTTATTCTAAGACTGTGGCCCCCTGGTTCTGGGCTCGCCCAACATTGGGAACATTTTTCCAGCATCTAGCTTGTCCAGTCCTTTTATAATTTTATGTGTCTATAAGATTCATAAGACGTGAGCATGGCCAGTGTGGCGTGGGTCTTTGACGAGGTTAGCTGGCTTATTGAGGCACCGTTTCCTCCATGTCCCTACGAGGGTGGGGAGGTCAATACCGGTGGCATTTCGGGTCAAGGCCCTTCTTCAGTCTGGAAGGGTCTCGACCCGAAACGTCACCCATTCCTTCTCTCCGGAGATGCTGCCAGTCCCGCTGAGTTACTCCAGCATTTTGTGTCTATCTTCGATTTAAACCAGCATCTGCAGTTCCTTCCTACACGGATCTGTACCGGTGATGGACCGGGCAGTGTTCACTATTGTCTCTACAACCAACAGGTTATTAAGCACGACAAGGATACAGAGAAGATCTACAAGGATGTTGCCAGGACTAGAGGGTCTGAGCTATAGGGAGAGGTTGAGTAGGCTGGGACTCTATTCCCTGGAGCGCAGGAGAATGAGGGCTGAACTTATACTGTAGAGGTGTATAGATCGGGTAGGGGAATCGAGGACCAGAGGACACAGGTTTAAGGTGAAGGGGGAAAGATCGAATGGGGATCTGAGAGATAACCTGTTCACACAGAGGATGGTGGGTGTATGGAACGAGCTGCCAGAGGAGGGAGTTGAGGCAGGAACTATCCCAACCATTTAAGAAACAGTTAGACAGGTACATGGATAGGACAGTCTTTCAGATATTTGGGCCAAACTCAGTCAGATGGGACTAGTGTAGCTGGGACATGTTGACCGATGTGGGCAAGTTGGGCGGAAGGGACTGTTTCCACACTGTATCACTCTATAACACTATAACATCCAAATAAACTCCAAACGACTTGTATGTACGTAAGTGTGTGTATAGATAGAGAAATATAGAAAATTATAAAGAAATATATATCGCAAAGAAAGTTCATGTATTTATTTTTTAGATAGATACATGTACACATACACATATATACACACATATATACACGCACACACACACACGTGAAACTTTCTTATATATACTGCAGAAAGTCAAATGATTTTTGTCATATGTCCTGAAATGGAACAATGAAATTTATATATATATGTGTGTGTGTGTATGTGTACATGTATATGTGTGTGTATATGTCTGTGTATGTGTACATGTATGTGTACATGTATGTGTGTACATGTATATGTGTGTGTGCATGTATATGTGTGTGTAAATGTATGTGTGTGTACATGTATATGTGTGTACATGTATGTGTGTGCATGTGTACATGTATATGTGTGTACATGTATATGTGTGTGTGCATGTGTGTGTACATGTATATGTGTGTGTACATGTGTGTGTGTGCGTGTATATATGTGTGTATATATGTGTATGTGTACATGTACATGTATGTGTGTGTGCATATGTATGTTACGTTGCTGTAAGTAAGAATTTAATTGATCAAGAATGTCCTTGTCCCGTTTTGGGACATGACAATAAAACACTTGACTGCCTGCAGCCTCCTTCCCCCATGAAGACTTTGGGTTTGAGAACGAGCAGTGAAGCCACCAGTCGACACGCTCTGTAGCTTCACGACAGAAGCGTTTGATATGGCGTTTGGCCACATGCTGAATCTCCTCGATCTTTTGAGGAAGTAGAGGCTTTGTCGAAGCTTTCTTTGTGATTGCATCGATGAGCTGGGTCAAGCGGAGATCTTTCGAGATATGCACGGGCCAGGAACTCGAAGCTGTTAACTCTGTGCACCGCAGGCCAGTTGGTGAAGACGGGCCACGGATCCCTGGGTTTTTCTCACGGGAAGTCAACAGTCGGCTCCTCGATCGTGAGAGCTGGATTGTTGCTCAATCACGTTACCAATCTCCCCGTGGAGGAAGGAACTGCAGATGCTGGTTTAAGCCGTAGGTCGGCACAAAAAGCTGGAGTAACTCAGCCGGTCGGGCAGCATCTCTGGAGAAAAAGAATGGGTGACGTTTCGGGTTGGGACCAGAAACATCACCGTTTCCTTCTCCCCAGAGATGCTGCCCGACCCGCTGCCCGAGATGCTGCCCGACCCGCTGAGTTACTCCAGCTTTTTGTGTCTATTATCAATCTCCACCATTGCTGGATGTTATTTATTCAACAATCGTGGACAAATTTAAAGATGATATTTTTTTAGCTGTGTCTGGATCAAGGATTGAGTTGAATTAATTGTTCTGAAGTACAGTGGACATGATACCAAGAGAGTAGAGCAGGGGGACTAGGCACCCAGCCTTCAGGTGCCCTGTGATAATGGCCAGTCAGGTTTTGTGGAGAAGGCAGGCACGGGTTATTGATTGGGGACGATCAGCCATGATCACAATGAATGGCGGTGCTGGCTCGAAGGGGCCGAATGGCCTCCTCCTGCACCTATTTCCTATGTTTCTATGGTTGTCGATTCGGAGATGGACTCAAAGTGCTGGAGTAACTGGAGGTCTTTATTCTTTGGAGCGCAGAAGGTTAAGGGGGGACTTGATTGAGGTCTTTAAAATGATGAAAGGGATGGACAGAGTTGACGTGGATAAGCTTTTCCCATTGAGGGTAGGGAAGATTCAAACAAGATGGCATGACATGAGAATTAAGGGACTGAAGTTTAGGGGTAACATGAGGGGGAAACCTCTTTACTCAGAGAGTGGTGGCTGTGTGGAATGATCTTCCAGCAGAAGTGGTGGAGGCAGGATCGATTTTAACATTTAAAAGTAAAGTGGATAGGTATATGGACGGGAAGGGAATGGAGGGGTATGGTCTGAGTGCAGGTAGATGGGACTAGGGGAAAATAAATGGTCGGTACGGACAGGAAGGGCCGAGAAGGCCTGTTTCCATGCTGTAATTGTTATATATGTTATATTATATGGTAACTCAGCGGGTCAGGCGGCATCTCTGGAGAAAAAGGGTGGGTGACGTTTTGGGTCGGGAACCCTTCTTCAGACTGAAGGTATCGGGTGGGGTGGGGGTGTGAAGAACCTGGAGGGGAGAAGAGACCAGGACTGGCTCAGAGATTAGAGCTGGCTACAAATGACCTCGGGCTGGGTGGGTGCCTGGTAGTTGGCCATAGTTGGCCAGGGAAGGTGGGTTCTCAAGAGGGAACTGTGGAATGATGAGGGTGGAGGAATGGGGCAAGGGGGGGGGAGGAGAGGGGAGTGCAGGTCGAAGTTCAAGTTCAAATGCATTTGTCACATACACCATCAGGTTACAATTAAAAAAAGATCACAATACACGACATAATTTGACACAGACATCCACCACAACGTTCTTCACTGTGGGGGGAAGGCAACACAGTTCACACAGTCCTCCTCCTCCCTTGTTCACCCGTAGTCGGGGCCCTGACCTCTGTAGTTGCCGCTATGGACGGCCCGATGTTCAAGCCCTCTGGTGGGAACGCCAACGTCGGGACAGGTCGAGCCCGCCCCGCGGCCCGGAGCTCACAGTCGGCCGCCTCCTCCTCACCGGAGACCGAGGCCTCCAGATGTTGTAGGCCGCAGACGTAGCTTACAAATTAGAGAACCCAGCGTTCGTGCCGCTGGGTTGAGAGCAAAATATGAGGTGCTGTTCCTCCAATCTTAGCGTGGGCCTCACTCTAGCAATGGAGGAGGCCCAGGGCAGTGTGGGGAGTTTAGTTTAAATGTGAGATACAGGCCTTTCGGCCCATCGAATCTGCGCCGACCAGCGATCCCCGCACCTTAACACTACCCTGCACACACTTGGGACCATTTTACATTTTATACATTTATACCAAGCCAATTGGTACGTCTTTAGAGAGTGGAAGGAAATCGGAGATCCCGCAGAAAGCCCACGCGGTCACAGGGAGAACGTACAAACTCCACACAGGCAGCACCCGTAGTCAGTATTGAACCGGGGTCTCTGGTGCTGTGAGGCAGTGACTCTACCTCTGCGCCTGTGTGTTTTAATACATCTTAAGGTAGATACATCTCTGGGGGTGGCGGGATTGAAGGACCGGGGGGGGGGGGGGGTAGGAGAGAGGGACGGACATCACGTGGGGGTGGGGAAGGAAGCGGGAAGGGTACAGAGCGGGTGAAGCGGTGGCTGACGGGACTGGAGAGGCCCCCCCCCCCCCCCCCCCCCCTTCCATTCCGTGGTCCCGTCCCCACAGTGCAGTGGTTGACTTCACATCACATCTGGCCTCCCCCCACATCACCACGAAAAATGGTTTCTGACTCTTCCTCAGTCTGCATGCTCGTGAGGGCCGGGAGGGCCGGGAGGAATGTTTTTTTTTAAGTGTGGGAATGACGTGCAGACACTGCTTTAAACGGAAGACAGACACAAAAAGCTGGAGTAACTCAGCGGATCAGGCAGCATCTCTGGAGGACAAGGAATAGGTGACGTTTCTGGTCGAGACCCTCCTTCAGACGGAGGGTCAGGGGTGAGGGGTCAGGGGAGACAGACCGGGATCTATCTCTATCTCTCGTCTCCCTGTCTGAAGGGGGGGGGAGGGGTCTCGACTCGAAACGTCACCCATCCCTTTACTCCAGAGATGCTGCCTGACCCGTCAAGTTACCCCAGCTTTTTGTGTCTTTTCTCGTTACAAGATGGTTTGCTGCCTGAATTTCTCCAGCAGAGATCTTGGAGCTAAGTCCTGAATCCATGGACACCCCCATCACAATGCTGGTGGACTGGATACCGGGACACGCGCTGATCCAGAATCCACTTGGACCCGAGAGGGACCAATATCCTGGCGGGGAGATTTGCAAAGGCTACTGGGGAGACTTTAAACTAGAACGGTTGGGGGGGGGGGAGGGACTCGAATAGAGAAAGCTAGTAGACGGTGTGTGAGGCAGGAGGCAGAGAAGGGAAGCACTCAGACCCAACATGTAGGGGGGGAAAGAAGAAAAAAATAATAAACAGAGAATAAGAGGTGGTGGGTTTCTTAAATGTGTGAGCAGAGAGACAGGGGGGTGTAAAATGAGGGTAGAAGCAATAGGTCGCAAGGTGAAAAGTAAAAGTGGCAGGCAGACAAATCCAGGGCAAAAATCAAAAAGGCCACTTTTCAGCATAATTGTATAAGGGGTAAGAGTGTTGTAAAAACAAGCCTGAAGACTTGGTGTCTCAATGCAAGGAGCGTTCATAATAAGGTGGATGAGTTGAATGTGCAGATAGTTATTAATGAATATGCTAGGAATAGTTGGGATCACGGAGACATGGCTCCAAGGTGACCAAGGCTGGGAGCTGAACATCCAGGGATATTCAATATTCAGGAGGGATAGACAGAAAGGAAAAGGAGGTGGGGTAGCGTTGCTGGTTAGAGAGGAGATTAACGCAATGGAAAGGAAGGACATTAGCTTGGAGGATGTGGAATCGATATGGTAGAGCTGCGAAACACTAAGGGGCAGAAAACGCTAGTGGGAGTTGTGTACAGGCCACCTAACATTAGTAGTGGAGTTGGGGATGGCATCAAACAGGAAATTAGAAATGCGTGCAACAAGGGTAAAACAGTTATAATGGGTGACTTCAATCTACATATAGATTGGGTGAATCAAATTGGCAGGGGCGCTGAGGAAGAGGATTTCTTGGAATGTATGCGGGATAGTTTTCTAAACCAACATGTAGAGGAACCAACGAGAGAGCAGGCTATTCTAGACTGGGTATTGAGTAATGAGGAAGGGTTAGTTAGCAGTCTTGTTGTGCGTGGCCCCTTGGGCAAGAGTGACCATAATATGGTTGAGTTCTTCATTAGGATGGAGAGTGACATTGTTAATTCAGAAACAAGGGTTCTGAACTTAAAGAAAGGTAACTTTGAGGGTATGAGATGTGAATTTGCCAAGGTAGACTGGCAATTGATTCTTAAAGGGTTGACGGTGGATGTGCAATGGACGGCATTTAACGACTGCATGGATGAACTACAACAATTATTCATCCCAGTTTGGCAAAAGAATAAATCAGGGAAGGTAGTGCATCCGTGGATAACAAGGGAAATCAGGGATAGTATCAAAACAAAAGATGAAGCATACAAATTAGCCAGAAAAAGCAGCCTACCAGAGGACTGGGAGAAATTCAGCAGAGGAGGACAAAGGGCTTAATTAGGAAAGGGTAAATAGATTATGAAAGAAAACTGGCAGCGAACATAAAAACTGACTGCAAAAGTTTTTATAGATATGTGAAGAAAAAAGGATTAGTTAAAACAAATGTAGGTCCCTTGCAGTCAGAAACAGGTGAATTGATCAAGGGGAACAAAGACATGGCAGACCAATTGAATAACTACTTTGGTTCTGTCTTCACTAAGGAAGACATAAATAATCTGCCGGAAATAGCAGGGGACCGCGGGGTCAAATGATATGGAGGAACTGAGTGAAATCCGGGTTAGCCGGTAAGTGGTGTTGGGTAAATTGAATGGATTAAAGGCCGATAAATCCCCAGAGCCAGATAGGCTGCATCCCATAGTGCTTAAGGAAGTAGCCCCAGAAATAGTGGATGCATTAGTGATAATTTTTCAAAACTCTAGATTCTGGAGTAGTTCCTGAGGATTGGAGGGTAGCTAATGTAACCCTGCTTTTAAAAAAAGGAGGGAGAGAGAAAATGGGGGAATTACAGACCAGTTAGTCTAACATCGGTAGCGGGGAAACTGCTAGAGTCAGTTATTAAAGATGGGATAGCAGCGCATTAGGAAAGTGATGAAATCATTGGACAAAGTCAGCATGGATTTACAAAAGGTAAATCATGTCTGACGAATCTTATAGAATTTTTCGAGGATGTAACTAGTAGAGTGGATAAGGGAGAACCAGTGGATGTGTTATATCTGGACTTTCAGAAGGCTTTCAACAAGGTCCCGCATAAGAGATTAGCATACAAACTTAAAGCACACGGTATTGGGGGTTCAGTATTGATGTGGATAGAGAACTGGCTGGCAGACAGGAAGCAAAGAGCAGGAGCAAACGGGTCCTTTTCACAATGGCAGGCAGTGACTAGTGGGGTATCGCAAGGCTCAGTGCTGGGGCCCCAGCTATTTACAATATACAGGAGGGAATTGAATGCAACATCTCCAAGTTTGCGGATGACACAAAGCTAGGGGGCAGTGATAGCTGTGAGGAGGATGCTAGGAGGCTGCAAGGTGACTTGGATAGGTTGGGTGAGTGGGCAAATGCATGGCAGATGCAGCATAATGTGGATAAATGTGAGGTTATCCACTTTGGTAGCAAAAACACTGAAAGCAGATTATTATGTGAATGGTGGCAGATTAGGAAAAGGGGAGATGCAACGAGACCTGGGTGTCATGGTGCACCAGTCATTGAAAGTAGGCATGCAGGTGCAGCAGGCAGTGAAGAAAGCGAATGGTATGTTAGCATTCATAGCAAAAGGATTTGAGTATAGGAGCAGGGAGGTTCTACTGCAGTTGTACAGCGTCTTAGTGAGACTGCACCTGGAGTATTGCGTACAGTTTTGGTCTCCTAATCTGAGGAAAGACATTTTTGCCATAGAGGGAGTACAGAGAAGGTTCACCAGACTGATTCCTGGGATGTCAGGACTTTCATATAAAAAAAGACTGGTTAGACTCGGCTTGTACTCGCTAGAATTTAGAAGATTGAGGGGGGATCTTATAGAAACTTACAAAATTCTTAAGGGATTGGACAGGCTAGATGCAGGAAGATTGTTCCCGATGTTGGGGAAGTCCAGAACAAGGGGTCACAGCTTAAGGATAATGGGGAAGTCTTTTAGGACCGAGATGAGAAAAACATTTTTCACACAGAGAGTGGTGAATCTGTGGAATTCTCTGCCACAGTTGAGGCCAGTTCATTGGCTCTATCTAAGAGGAAGTTAGATGTGCCCCTTGTGGCTAAGGGGATCAGGGGGTATGGAGAGAAGGCAGGTACAGGATACTGAGTTGGCTGATCAGCCATGATCATATTGAATGGCGGTGCAGGCTCGAAGGGCCGAATGGCCTACTCCTGCACCTATTCTCTATGTTTCTATGTTCCTGCAACTTTAGTTTAGAGATGTTCGGAGACACAGTGTGGAAACAGGCCCTTTGGCTCGCCGAGTCCGCACTATCCAATGATCACCCATACACTGGTTTAGTTTGGTTTGGACTGATTGAGAAGAGATTCCTAATTTGAGGAAGGACATTCTTGCTATCGAGGCAGTGCAGCGTAGGTTTACAGGGTTAATTCCCGGGATGGCGGGACTGTCATATGCTGAGAGAATGGAGCGGTTGGACTCTGGAGTTTAGAAGGATGAGAGGGGATCTTATTGAAACATATAATATTGTTAAGGGTTTGGACACGCTAGGGGCAGGAAACATGTTCCTGATGTTGGGGGAGTCCAGAACCAGGGGCCACAGTTTAAGAATAAGGAGTAAGCCATTTAGAACGGAGACGAAGAAACACCTTTTCGCCCAGAGAGTTGTGAGTCTGTGGAATTCTCTGCCTCAGAGGGTGGTGGAGGCAGGTTCACTGGAAGCTTTCAAGAGAGAGCTAGATAGGGTTCTTAAAGATAGCGGAGTCAGGGGATATGGGGAGAAGGCAGGAACGGGGTACTGATTGGGGATGATCAGCCATGATCACATTGAATGGCGGTGCTGGTTCGAAGGGCCGAATGGCCTACTCCTGCACCTATTGTGTGTTGTCTATTGTCTAGATGGTAGTTCTATCCTACATACATTGGGGACAATTTACAGAAACCAATTAGCCGCCAAACCCGCACATCTTTGTGGTGTGGGAGGAAACTGGAGCACCCGGAGAAAAACCCACGCAGGTCACGGGGAGAACGTACACACTCCGTACAGACAGCACCTGTAGTTGGGATGGAACCTGGATCTCTGGCGCTGTGAGGCAGCAACTCTACCGCTGCGCCAGTGTGTTAGAATCATAGTCATAGAGTGATACAGTGTGGAAACAGGCCCTTCAGCCCAACATGCCCCTGCTGGACTAGACCCACCTGCCTGCGCTTGGTCCATACCCCTCCCAAACCTGTCCCATCCATGTACCTAAACATTGGGATAGTCCCAGACGCAACTACCTCCTCTGGCAGCTCGTTCCATGCGCCCACCACCCTTTGTGTGAAAAAGTGACCCCTCAGATTCCTATTAAATCTTTTCCCCTTCACCTTGAACCTATGTCCTCTGGTGCTCGATTCCCCTACTCTGGGCAAGAGACTCTGTGCATCTGCCCGACCTATTCCCCACGTGATTTTGTAGCCATGCTCGCTGGTTTGTTTATTCTGGGATGGGTTCATTCTCTCTGATCCTCCTCCACAGTGTTGGAATGGAGAAGCTGTGGTTGGTGGTTTTGCAGTCGTGAAGGACCTCTCGCACCGACCGCACGCCATTCCCTGCAGCGCCCGTGAAGGAAACAAAAGTAGTGCCTTCCTCTGCCACCTCCGGCAGGCGGCAACGGTGGCTGGAGGGTTCGCGGCGATCTGGCCACTCGCTTCATACTAGCCCCCCCCGCACTCACCGCATCGGGGCAGCAACTTAACGGCTCGAATGGAATCGTGTATTGTCTTTCACGCAACAAAAGCTTTTCACTGTACCTCGGTACACGTGACGTTAAACTAACGCAAAACTCTTATCTTTGTTTGTAAACCAGTATCTGCAGTTCCTTGTGTCCTTTAATGCAGTGAGGCTGAGGGAGGGGGAGGGGAAGAGAGAGTGGGAGTGGGGGAGGGGGAGGAACAGGGTGGGTAGGGGTGAGGGAGGCAGGGAGGGGGGGGGGTGGGGGGGGGGGGGAAGGAGTGACCAGGCCGACAAATTATTTGTAGGACGTTATAATGAGGAGACCGTTCTGGTCATCTGGCTAACTGACCTGCACAACTTGGGCCTTCTTTCCCCCGTTCTCTCCCTCCCCCCCCCCCTCTCTCTCCCCCCTCCCTCTCTCTCCCCCTCCCTCTCTCTCCCCCTCCCTCTCTCCCCCCCTCGCTCTCTCCCCCCTCGCTCTCCCCCTCCCTCCCTCTCCCCCCCTCCCTCCCTCTCCCCCCTCCCTCCCTCTCCCCCTCCCTCTTCCCCCCTCCCTCTCTCCCCCCCTCCCTCTCTCCCCCCCTCCCTCTCTCCCCCCCCTCCCTCTCTCCCCCC
>CAUPSL010000219.1:0-15000 GCA_963514005.1 Raja brachyura
GTGTGTGTGCGCGCGCCCCGTGTCTCAGCCCAGGTCCCCACTCCGTACCTGCCGAGGGCAGCTCGTTCACTCCGACTGTTTCCAGCGGCAACCCTGAAACACAAAATGGCCGTCAGTCTCTAAGTACAGGTCTCGGGCATCAAATGTCTCTGTGGTGGCACGTACGAGGGCAAGGCGATCGACCCACTGCCCTCCCCCCCCCCCCCCCCCCCCCCGTCCTGTACCCAGCAAATCTTGTCTTACTAACTTGATCGCGTTTATTTTTAATGAACCTGCTTTGTAGGACTTGTGGGGCAGCACAGTGCTGCTGCAGCGGGTAGTGCTGCTGCCGCCGCCTCACTGCGCCCGGGTTTGATCCTGTCTACGTGTGCTGGCTGTGCGGAGTTTGCACGTCCTCCCCGTGGGTTTTCTCCGGTTTCCTCCCACACTCCAAAGACGTATAACCATATAACAATTACAGCACGGAAACAGGCCTTCTCGGCCCTTCCAGTCCGTGCCGACCATTTATTTTCCCCTAGTCCCATCTACCTGCACTCAGACCATACCCCTCCATTCCCTTCCCGTCCATATACCTATCCACTTTACTTTTCAATGTTAAAATCGATCCTGCCTCCACCACTTCTGCTGGAAGCTCATTCCACACAGCCACCACACTGAGTAAAGAAGTTCCCCCTCATGTTACCCCTAAACTTCTGTCCCTTAATTCTCATGTCATGCCCTCTTGTTTGAATCTTCCCTACCCTCAATGGGAAAAGCTTATCTACGTCAACTCTGTCTATCCCTTTCATCATTTTAAAGACCTCAATCAAGTCCCCCCTTAACCTTCTGCGCTCCAAAGAATTAAGACCTAACTTGTTCAACCTTTCTCTGTAACTTAGTTGCTGGAACCCAGGCAACATTCTAGTAAATCTCCTCTGTACTCTCTCTATTTTGTTGACATCCTTCCTATAATTAGGCGACCAAAATTGTACACCATACTCCAGAATTGGTCTTACAAATGCTTTGTACAATTTTAACATCACTTCCCTACTCCTATATTCAATGCTGATTTATAAAGGCCAGCACACCAAAAGCTTTCTTTACCACCCTATCTACATGCGATTCCACCTTCAGGGAACTATGCACAGTTATTCCTAGATCCCTCTGTTCCACAGCATTCCTCAATTGCCTTCCATTTACCATGTACGTCCTATTTTGATTTATCCTGCCAAGATGTAGCACCTCACACTTATCAGCATTAAACTCCATCTGCCATCTTTCAGCCCACTCTTCCAAATGGCCCAAACCTCTCTCTAGACTTTGAAACCTGTGTGTAGGTTAATTGGCTTCTGTATAATTGTAAGTTGTCGTGTGTGTGTGTAGGATAGCGCTAGTGTGCGGGGTGATTGCTGGTCGGTGCGGACTTGGTGGGCCGAGGGCCCTGTTTCCATGCTGTATCTCTGGAGTCTAAAGTACAGGGACACTGTGACTCAAGGGCTTGTGCCAGGAAAATTGCTCCTTGCAGGAAACAAGTCACTGCAGATGGTGGATGATACTCGAAAGGACACGAGGTGCTGGAGTAACTCAGTGGGTCAGGCAGCATCTCTGGAGAAAAGTCATCCATGTGCATTACGTTTAGTTTGGAGATACAACGGCCACCGAGTCCGTGCCGACCAGCGATGCCCGCACGCCAACACTATCCTACCACACTCTAGGGACAATTTACATAGAAACATAGAAATTAGGTGCAGGAGTAGGCCATTCGGCCCTTCGAGCTTGCACCGCCGTTCAATAAGATCATGGCTGATCATCCAACTCAGTATCCCGTACCTGCCTTCTCTCCATGCCCTCTGACCCCCCTTAGCCACAAGGGCCACATCTAACTCCCTCTTAAACATAGCCAATGAACTGGCCTCAACTACCCTCTGTGGCAGAGAGTTCCAGAGACCCACCACTCTCTGTGTGAAAAAAGTCCTTCTCATCTCGGTCCTAAAGGATTTCCCCCTTATCCTTAAGCTGTGACCCCTTGTCCTGGACCTCCCCAACATCGGGAACAATCTTCCTGCATCTAGCCTGTCCAACCCCTTAAGAATTTTGTAAGTTTCTATAAGATCCCCTCTCAATCTCCTAAATTCTAGAGAGTATAAACCGAGTCTATGCAGTCTTTGTTCATAAGACAGTCCTGACATCCCAGGAATCAGTCTGGTGAACGTTCTCTGCACTCCCTCTATGGCAGTAATGTCCTTCCTGAGATTTGGAGACCAGAACTGTACGCAAAACTCCAGGTGTGGTCTCACCAAGACTCTATACAACTGAAGTAGAACCTCCCTGCTCCTATACTCAAATCCCTTTGCTATGAAAGCTAACATACCATTCGCTTTCTTCACTGCCTGCTGCACCTGCATGCCTACTTTCAATGACTGGTGTACCATGACACCCAGGTCGCGCTGCATCTCCCCTTTTCCTAATCGGAAACCATTTAGATAATAGTCTGTTTTCCTATTTTTGCCACCAAAGTGGATAACCTCACATTTATCCACATTATACTGCATCTGCCAAACATTTGCCCACTCACCCAGCCTATCCAAGTCACCTTGTAGTCTCCTAGCATCCTCCTCACAGCTAACACTGCCCCCCAGCTTAGTGTCATCCACAAACTTGGAGATGTTGCCTTCAATTCCCTCATCCAGATCATTATCATTGGTCAAATGGCCACGATCGGAGAGTTAATAACTACCGTTTGAGCCGTGCTGAGATAGTCTGGCGCTGTGTACGCTGTCTCGAGACCTGTCTGCGGTGGAGTCTGAAACACAAGGGCAATGTTTAGGCTAAAATGTGGTAACAGGCCCTTCAGCCCATCTTGCCCATGCCGACCAACATGCCCCCATCTACACTCGTCCCACCTGGCTGCATTTGGCCTGTATGCCTCTACCTTGTACAAGGCATTGGTGAGACCAAATCTGGAGTATGGTGTACAATTTTGGTTGCCCAATTATAGGAAGGATGTCAACAAAATAGAGAGGGTACAGAGGAGATTTACTGGAATGTTGCCTGGGTTTCAACAGCTAGGTTACAGAGATAGGTTGAATAAGTTAGGTCTTTATTCTCTGGAGCGCAGAAGGTTAAGGGGGGACTTGATTGAGGTCTTTAAAATGATGGATAGACAGAGTTGATGTGGACAAGCTTTTCCCTTTGAGAATAGAGAAGATTCAAACAAGAGGGCATGACTTTAGAATTAAGGGACAGAAGTTTACAGGTAACATGAGGGGGAACTTCTTTACTCAGAGACTGGTAGCGGTGTGGAATGAGCTTCCTGTGGAAGTGGTGGCGGCAGGTTCGTTGGTATCATTTAAAAATAAATTGGATAGGCATATGGATGAGAAGGGTATGGAGGGGTATGGTACGAGTGCAGGCAGGTGAGACTAAGGGGGAAAAAAGTTGTTCGGCACGGACTTGAAGGGCCGAGATGGCCTGTTTCCGTGCTGTAATTGTTATATGTTACCTGCCCTCTCCATATTGTACCCGTGTTGGAAGGAACTGCAGGTGTCTGTTTAAACCAAGGATGGACACAAAAAACTGGAGTAAATCAGCGGGACAGGCAGCGTCTCTGGAAAGAAGGAACGGGTGATGTCTGACGAAGGGTCTCGACCCAAAATGTCACCCAGATGCTGCCTGTCCCGCTGAGTTACTCCAGCATCTTGTGTATTTCCTCTATCCATGAACCTGTCCAAATGCGGATTAAATATTGTGATAGTGCCAGCCTCAACGGCCTCCTCGGGCAGGTCACTCCACACACACACACACACACACACACACACACACACACACACACACACACAGAGACACACACAGAGACACACACAGAGACACACACAGAGACACACACAGAGACACACACAGAGACACACACAGAGACACACACACAGTGAAAAAAGTTAGTTTCCTATTAAATCTTTCCCCCTTGAACCCTTCACCCTTCAAGGCCCTTCACCTTGAACCTATGTCCTCTGGTCCTCGATTCCCCTAC
This sequence comes from Raja brachyura, assembly GCA_963514005.1. Next base: position 4,007 of record CAUPSL010000219.1, read on the forward strand.
TCTGGGCAAGAGACTCTATCCGATCTATTCCTCTCATGGTTTTGTACACCTCTATAAGATCGCCCCTCATCCTCCTGCGCTCCAGGGAATAGAGACCCAGCCTGCTCAACCTCTCCCTGTAACTCACACCCTCGGGTCCTGGCAACATCCTCGTAAATCCTCCCCGTCCCCTTTCGTACTTAACAGGTAACAGGGTGACCAATACTCGTGGCCTCACCAGTGCCCTGTACAACTGCAACGTGACCTCCCGACCTCTAGACTCAATACCCAGACCGATGGAGGGCAATGTGCCAAAAGCCTTCTTGACCTTATCCACCTGAGGTCACAGGGAGAACGTGCAAACTCCACATGGACAGACTACACCCGAGGTCAGGATGAAACATAGAAACATAGATAATGGGTGCAGGAGTAGACCATTCGGCCCTTCGAGCCTGCACCGCCATTCAATGATCATGGCTGATCATCCAACTCAGTATCCCGTACCTGCCTTCTCTCCATACCCCCTGATCCCTTTAGCCACATCTAACTCCCTCTTAAATATAGCCAATGAACTGGCCTCAACTACCTTCTGTGGCAGAGAATTCCACAGACTCGCCATTCTCTGTGTGAAAAATGCTCTTCTCATCTCGGTCCTAAAAGACTTCCCCCTTATCCTTAAACTGTGTGACCCCTTGTTCTGGACTTCCCCAACATCGGGAACAATCTTCCTGCATCTAGCCTGTCCAACCCCTTAAGAATTTTGTAAGTTTCTATAAGATCCCCTCTCAATCTCCTAAATTCTAGAGAGTATAAACAGAGTCTATGCAGTCTTTGTTCATAAGACAGTCCTGACATTGCAGGAATCAGTCTGGTGAACCTTCTCTGCACTCCCTCTATGGCACTGAGTCCCTGGCGCTGTGAGGCAGCAGTTGTACCCGCTGTGCCACCAATACCGTAAGACCGCGTCACCTTGTACACCGGTTGTATCCCACACACCGGGGACAATATCCTGAAGCCAATTAACCTACAAAACCTGCACGGCTTTGGGACGTGGGAGGAAATCTCCCTTCCATTGACTCCATCTACACCTCACGCTGCCTCGGCAAGGCCGGCAGCATCATCAAGGACCAGTCTCACCCCCGGTCACTCCCTCTTCTCCCCTATCCCATCGGGCAAGAGGTACAGAAGTGTGAAAACGAACGCACACACACCTCCAGATTCAGGGACAGTTTCTTCCCGGCTGTTATCAGGCAACTGAACCGTCCTCTCAACAACTAGAGAGCAGTCCGGAGCAACAATCGACCTCGTTTGAGACTATCGGACTAGCTTCGCCCCACACCTCCGCTCGGTTTGCTGTAACCAACCTGATCTCCCGGTGGCTCAGCACTTCAACACCCCCTCCCATTCCGAAACCGACCTTTCTGTCCTGGGCCTCCTCCATGGCCAGAGTGAGGCCCACCGTAAATTGGAGGAGCAGCGCCTCATATTTCGCTTGGGCAGTTTGCACCCTAGCGGTATGCAAACATTGGCTTCCCCAATTTCAGGTAGTCCCTGCTTTCTCCCCCCTTCCCAGCTCTCCCTCAGCCCACAGTTTCTGCCTCTTGCTTTCTTCTTCCCGCCCCCCCCCACCCCCACATCAGTCTGGAGAAGGGTATCGATCGACCCGAAACATCACCTATTTCCTTTGCTCCATAGATGCTGCCTCACCCGCTGAGTTCCTCCAGCATTTTTGTCTGCCTCCCATTCTCCAGCATCTGCAGTTCCTTCTTAACCGCTCGAACTATCTTTAATCGGACTTGTGCCTTGCACTAAACGTTATTCCCTCTATCGTGTATCTGTACGCTGTGGACGGCTTGTGCAATCGCGTAAAGTCTTTCCGCTGACTGGTTAGCGCGCGGCAAAAAGCTTTTCACTGCATCGTGGTACATGTGACAACAAACTAAATTAAACAAACGACCGGAGAAAACCCACATGGACACAGGGAGAAGGTACAAGTTCTGTACGCACAGCACCCGAGCCTAGGGTCCAATCTGGGTCTCTGGCGCTGTGAGGCAGCAGCTCTACCAACTGAGTTACTCCACCACTTTGTGGCCTTTTTTTAGCAGCAATTAGCTGCTTGCTCAGTTGTGAAGACCACATCTCGGGGTGGGGGGGAAATGTAAATAAAATATGCAGTTATAAAATATAGAATAAGGGCGGCCATGGTGGCGCAGCGGTAGAATTATAAGAAAGCACATCAGCGCCTCTACTTCCTGAGAAGATTACGGAGAGTTGGTCTGTCAAGGAGGACTCTCTCGAACTTCTACAGATCCACAGTGGAGAGCTTGCTGACCAGTTGCATCGTGGCTTGGTTCGGCAACTTGAGCGCCCTGGAGCGGGAAAGACCGCAAAAAGTTGGAAACACTGCCCAGTCCATCATCGGCTCTGACCTCCCTACCATCGAGGGGATCTATCGCAGTCGCTGCCTCAAAAAGGCCGGCAGCATCATCAAGGACCCACACCACCCTGGCCACACACTCATCTGCCCAATTGAAAAGACTAAGCTTGTAGTCACTGGAGTTTAGAAGGACGAGGGGGGATCTTATAGAAACATATAAGTTTATAAAAGGACTGGACAAGCTAGATGCAGGAAAAATGTTCCCAGTGTTGGGCGAGTCCAGAACCAGGGGCCACAGTCTTAGAATAGAGGGGCGGTCATTTAAGACTGAGGTGAGAAAAAACGTTTTCACCCAGAGAGTTGTGAATTTATGGAATTCCCACTGCCACAGAGGGCAGTGGAGGCCAAGTCACTGGTGGATTTAAGAGAGAGTTGGATAGAGCTCCAGGGGCTAGTGGAGTCGAGGGATATGGGGAGAAGGCTCGAAGGACCGAATGGCCTCCTGCTGCACATATGTTTCTATGTCTCCCCGCTGTCTTCAGGTAGAAGGTACAGGAGCCTGAAATGTTCAACGTCCAGGTTCAGGAATAGCTACTTCCCCACAGCCATCAGGCTAATTAACTGAACTCAAGCAAAACTCTGATTGTTAATAGGGGTGTGGGTGTGTGGGGGGGGGGGGGGGAGGGGGAGAGAGAGAGGGGGAGAGAGAGAGGGGGAGAGAGAGAGAGGGGGAGGGAGAGAGAGGGGGAGGGAGAGAGAGGGGGAGAGAGGGGGAGGGGGAGAGAGGGAGAGAGATTTAATTGTCCTATCTTGGACACATGACAATCAACTCTCTTGAATCTTCAGTTGCTGCCTTGCAGCGCCAGAGACCCAGGTTCGATCCCGACCACGGGTGCTGTCTGTACGGAGTTTGTACGTTCTCCCCGTGACCGCGTGGGTTTTCTCCGAGATCTTCGGTTTCCTCCCACACTCCGACGCCGTGCAGGTTTGTAGGTTAGTTGGCTTGGTGTAAGTGTAAAATTGTCCCGAGTGTGTGTGTGCGGGGATCGCTGGTCGGCGCGGACCCGGTGGGCCGAAGGGCCTGTTTCCGCACTGTATCTCGAAGCTAAACCAAGTTGATGCATTTCTACTAGACAGCTGTTCGAGCAGGACTTCTCTCCCTGGGTTAATTTCATCCGGGTTCGATCCTGACTACGGGCGCAGTCTGTACAGCGTTTGCACGTTCTCCTTGTGACCGCATGCTCCAGTTTTTCATCCCACACTCCCAACCCAGCTGCCTTTCCCCATTGTATTTTGTGGCCGTAAACGCGGCTGTCAGACTTTGAAGGTGTGACATTCTGGCAAACACCTGCGCTCGGAAAGCCACCCTCGAACCTGTCATTGCGTGGAGGAATTTAATTGTTAATCGGGCAATGATTTTGGGAAAGGCTACGGGGAAAGGTCATGCGTCACGGTGGCCCAGTGGGTAGAGCTGCTGCCTCACAGCGCCAGAGACCCGAGTTCGACCCCGACTACGGGCGCTTGTCTGCACGCGGTTTGCACGCTCTCCCCGTGGCCTGCGTGGGTTTTCTCCTGGGTCCTCCAGTTTCCTCCCACACTCCAAAGAGGTGCAGGTTTGTTGTAGGTTAATTGGCTTGGTGTGAATGTAAAATTGTCCCTAGGGGAGCGTTAATGTGTGGGCGGTGCGGACTCGGTCAGCCGAAGGGCGCGGCATCTCGAAATTAAACTAAAACGGGGGTTGAGAGGCGAAAAAAAAGATCAGCCATGATAGAATGGCGCAGCAGGCTCGAGGGGCCGAATGTACTAATTCTGCTCCTCCATCTTATGATTTGCTTTCAACAGTATAACGGGCCTCTCGAAAGCTGAGAACTCCCGATCTTCCAATCTACCTCATTGCACTTTTTTGTTGTCCGCACTTTCTCTCCATCAGTACCACTGTATTCTGCACTCTCTCTATTTCCTCTTTCGCCTGTTGTACGCGTGTGAGGCATGATTAAACTGGGCAGCCCGTAAAAACAACCTATTTCGCTAAATCTTGCCACGGGTGACGGTAATAAACAGTTAACAATACCGTGTGACGAATGTTGAGAAATTCTTGAGATGCTCTGATTAGCTGCAGAGGTATTCGTCAACAAACCTGTAAAATAAGGGCAACACTGAGATGATTGAGCCCAAAGAACAATCTTAAGACACTTGGTTATCCCCGATAGTATCCCACAAAGTCCAACGTGAAACCAAGAGCATAGCAGGCCATTCGGCCCAGCTGGTCATGATGGGAGAGTCCAGGATCTCAGTCTGAAGAAGGGTCTCGACCCATTCCTTCTCTCCAGAGATGCTGCCTGTCCCGCTGAGTTACTCCAGCATCTGCAGATCCTTCCTGCACACCTTTAGAACGGACATTTCTTTAGTCAGAGGGTGGCGAATCTGTGGGAAATCATTGCCACGGACTGCTCTGGAGGCCAAGACATTAGGAGTTTTTAAAGCCGAGTTTGACAGGTTCTTGATTAGTAAGGGCGTCACAGGTAATGGGGAGAAGGCGGGAGAATGGGGTTGAGAGGGAAAGATAGATCAGCCGCGATTGAATGCTGCTGAATCGATGGACTGAATGGCCCAATTCTGCTCCGATGTCTTATAATTATTTAGTTTAGAGGTCCCACCGCACATCAACACAAGCCTACACACACTAGGGACAATTTACACTTATACCCAGCCAATTAACCTACAAACCAGCACTTCTTTGGGGTGTGGGAGGAAATCGAAGGTCTCGGAGAAAATGCACGCGGTTACGGGGAGAGCGTGCAAACTCCGTACAGACAGCGCTGTGAGGCAGCGGCTCTATCGCTGCGCCACCGTGTGTAGTCTTCTGATTTTCTATATCTTGCACTCTGAACGATCTTAGGACGAACTCCCAATCTTCCTATCTACCTCATTGCACTTTTTTTGTTGCCTGCACTTCCTCTCTATCTGCACCACTACAGTCTACATTATTTTCTTTCTCGCACTACCTGTGGTACGGAGCGTAAAGAACCATCTTCAGACACTTGGTTACCCCAATAAAGTCCCACAAAGGCCAACGGCATCGCAGGCCATTAGGACCATGGTGGGGAGCCGAGGACCAGGGGGCCCGGCCTCGGAATAAAAGGACGTTCCTTCAGGTGAGGAGGAATTTCTGTCATCAGAGGGCGGTGAATCTGTAGAATTCATTGCCACAGGCGATGGTGGAGGCCAAGACATTGGGTATTTTTAAAGTAGAGACCGACAGGTTCTTTACTGGGTATTAATGCCTGATGAGCGGTTGACGGCACTGGGCCTGTACTCGCTTTAGAAGGATGAGCGGGTACCTCATTGAAACTTATCGAGTAGTGAAAGGCCTGGAAGAGTGGATGTGGAGAGGATGTTTCCACTAGTGGGAGAGTCTAGAGGCAGAGGGCACAGACTCAGAATAAAAGGACGTTCCCATAGAATGGGGATGAGGAGGTATTTCCTCAGCCAGAGGGTGGTGAATCTGTGGGATTCATTGCCACAGATGGCTGTGGAGGCCAAGTCAGTGGGTATTTTTAAAGTAGGGATTGATCTGTGCATGATTAGTACGGGCATCAAAACTCATGGGGAGAAGGCAGGAGAATGGGGTCGAGAGGGAAAGATAGATCAGCCATAGAGTGTAATAAAGTGTGGAAGCAGGCCCTTCGGCCCAACTTGCCCACCCCGGCCAACATGCCCCAGCTACACTAGTCCCACCTGCCTGCATTTGGCCCACATCCCCCTAAACGTCCTATCCTGTCTAGCTGTTTCTTAAAACGTTGGGATAGTCCCAGCCTCAACTACCTCCTCTGGCAGCTCGTTCCATACACCCACCACCCTCTGTGTGAAAATGTTACCCCTCAAGATTCCTATTAAATCTTTTACCTTCATCTTGAACCCATGTCCTCTGGTCCTCGATTCCCCTACTCCGAGGAATCGAGGACCCCTATCCGATCTATTCCTCTCATGATTTTGTACACCTCTATAAGATCGCCCCTCATCCTCCTGTGCTCCAAGGAATAGAGACCCAGCCTGCTCAACCTCTCCCTGTAGCTCACACCCTCGAGTCCCGGCAACATCCTCGTAAATCTTCTCTGCGCCCTTTCCAGCTCGTCACCATCTTTCCTACAACACGGTGCCCAGAACTGGACACAATATTCTAAATGCGGCCTCACCAATTACATGAGTGAATGGCAGGGGCATAGAAACATAGAAAAATAGGTGCAGGAGTAGTCCATTCGGCCCTTCGAGCCTGCACCGCCATTCAATGTGATCATGGCTGATCATCCAACTCAGTATCCCGTACCTGCCTTCTCTCCATACCCCCGATCCCTTTAGCCACAAGTGCCACATCTAACGCCCTCTTAAATATAGCAGACTCGATGGGATGAATGTCCCAATTCTGCTCTTGTGACTTGCGATCTTATAGCCTTACCATCGCCTTTAACACTGTATTCTGTACTCTGAACGGGCTAAGGATGAACTCCCGATCTTCCAATCTACCTCATTGCATTTTTTTTGTTGTCTGCACTTTCTTTTTATCTGCACCACTACATTCTACACTCGCTATTTTCTCTTTCGCACTGCCTGTTGTACGCATGTACGGTGCGATTTCACTGGGTAGCCCGTAAAACAACCTCTTTCGCTAAATCTCTGCGCACGGGACAATAATAAACAGTTACCAATACCGTGTAACGAAGGCTGAGACAATCTTGAGCCGCCCTGATTTGCTGCGGAGGTATTCATCGGCATGCCTGTAAAATAAAGGCAACACTGAGATGACGGGGTCTAAAGAACCATCTTCAGACACTTGGTTACCCCAGTAAAGTCCCACAAAGGCCAACAGCGTAGCCGGCCACCGTGTTTAGTCTTCTGATTTTCTATATCTTGCACTCTGAACGATCTTAGGACGAACTCCCAATCTTCCCATCTACCTCATTGCACTTTTTTTGTTGCCTGCACTTTCCCTCTATCTGCACCACTACATTCTACACTCTTTATTTTCTTTCTCGCACTACGAGAGTTGTACAGAGCGTAAAGAACCATCTTCAGACACTTGGTTACCCCAATAAAGTCCCACAAAGGCCAACGGCATCGCAGGCCATTCGGACCATGGTGGGGGAGTCGAGGACCAGGGGGCCCGACCTCGGAATAAAAGGACGTTCCTTCAGGTAAGGAGGAATTTCCGTCGTCAGAGGGCGGTGAATCTGTAGAATTCATTGCCACAGACAACGGTGGAGGCCAAGACATTGGGTATTTTTAAAATGGAGACTGACAGATTCTTTACTGGGTATTAATGCTTTTGACGGCACTGGTGGGTGTATGGAACGAGCTGCCGGAGGAGGTAGTTGAGGCTGGGGCTATCCCAACGTTAGACAGGTTTAGAGGGATATAGACTAGTGTAGGTGTCGATGTTCGGTGTGGGCAAGTTGGGCCGAGGGGCCTGTTTCCACGATGCGCGACTCCTCTCCGACTCTAAGGTGGAGTGCCCAAGTAGGAGATTTGGACCTCTTACCACCTCTTGAAGAATGTTCAGAAGCCATGAGACTGTGCGGAGCATTCGCCGAGGAGAAGAATGACAAGGCTGAAAGAAAAACACACCAAGGTTTACTGAAAGTAAGCGCGCTGGTACAGCAGGCAGTGAGGAAAGCAAATGGCATGGTGTCCCTTCATAGCAAGAGGATTTGAGTATTTTTCACACAGAGAGTGGTGAATCTGTGAAACTCTCTGCCACAGAAGGTAGTTGAGGCCAGTTCATTGGCTATATTTAAGAGGGAGTTAGATGTGGCCCTTGTGGCTAAAGGGATCAGAGGGTATGGAGAGAATGCAGGTATGGGATACTGAGTTGGATGATCAGCCATGATCATATTGAATGGCGGTGCAGGCTGGAAGGGCCGAATGGCCTACTCCTGCACCTGTCTTCTATGTTTGTATAGGAGCAAGGAGGTCCTACTGCAGTTGGCCCTGGTGAGACCACGCCTGGAGTATTGTGTGCAGTTTTGGTCTCCTAATTTGATGAAGGACATTCTTGCTGGGAGTGCAGTGTAGGTTCGCAAGGTTAATTCCCGGGATGACGGGACTGACATATGATGAAAGAATGGATCGACTGGGCTTCTGAAGAAGGGTTTCGACCCGAAACGTTGCCTATTTCCTTCGCTCCATAGATGCTGCCTCACCCGCTGAGTTTCCCCAGCACTTTTATCTACCTTGCATTCACTGGAATTTAGATGAGAGGGGATCTTATAGAAACATAGAAGATTCTTAAGGGATCGGACGGGCCAGATATGCAGGAAAAATGTTCCCGATGTTGAGGGGGGGGGGGGGGGGGGGGGGGGAGTCCAGAACCAGGGGTCACACGCAGTTTAAGAATAAGGGGTCGGCCATTTAGGACGGAGATGAGGAAAAAACGGAGAGTTGTGAATCTGTGGAATTCTCTGCCCCAGAAGGCAGTGGAGGCCGATTCTCTGGATGTTTTCAAGAGAGGGTTAGATTTAGCTCTTAGGGCTAACGGAATCAAGGGGCATTCATTCTGTGTCTGACAGGTTGGTACAGAGGGAGCTTCCTTTTAAAGTGTTTATCCTGCAGCTTGACTCTGTAGCTCTCCTGTTCCCCGGGCTGGGACCCCTTTTGGAACGTACAGGACAGTGAAAGGCCCGGATCGAGCGGATGTGGGGAGGACGTTTCGCTAGTGGGAGAGTCGAGGACCAGAGGCCACAGCCTTAATCAGAATTAAAGGACGTACCTTTCGAAAAGGAGGAATTTCTTCAGCCGGAGGACGGTGAACATTATTGGCGGAATAATGGCGGAGGGCGGAAGGACATTCTTGCCATAGAGGGAGTGCAGGGAAGGTTCACCAGACTGATTCCTGGGATGTCAGGACTGTCTTATGAACAAAGACTGCATAGACTCGGTTTATACTCTCTAGAATTTAGGAGATTGAGAGGGGATCTTATAGAAACTTACAAAATTCTTAAGGGGTTGGACAGGCTAGATGCAGGAAGATTGTTCCCGATGTTGGGGAGGGTCCAGGACAAGGGGTCACAGCTTAAGGATAAGGGGGAAATCCTTTAGGACCGAGATGAGAAGGACTTTTTTCCACACAGAGAGTGGTGGGTCTCTGGAACTCTCTGCCACAGAGGGTAGTTGAGGCCAGTTCATTGGCTATATTTAAGAGGGAGTTAGATGTGGCCCTTGTCACCTTGCCCTAAGGGGGTCAGGGGGTATGGAGAGAAGGCAGGTACGGGATACTGAGTTGGATGATCAGCTATGATCATAGTGAATGGCGGTGCAGGCTCGAAGGGCCGAATGGCCTACTCTTGCACCTAATTTCTATGTTTCTATGAATCTGTGGAATTAATTTCCACAGAAGGCTGTGAGGGCCAGGTCCATGTGTTTATTGAAGGCGGGGATTGACAGGTTCCTGATTAGTGCAGGTGTCAGGGGTTGTGGGGAGCAGGCAGGAGGACGGGGTTAAGAGGGAGAGGCATTGTTGAGTGGCAGAGATGATTGGATGGGCCGAATGGCCTCATTCTGCTGCGATAAGTTATGAATGTATTAGCGACCCAGTCATATTGTCAGCGGCCTTTATGTGGCCACTCTTCGCATACCGTGGTGTGTGGAACAGAGAGAATATCACAATAATGATAGCTTGATTGGATAGGCTGGGTGAGTGGGCAAATGCATGGCAGATGCAGTATAATGTGGATAAATGTGAGGTTATCCACTTTGGTGGCAAAAAACAGGAAGGTAGACTATTATCTGAATGGTGGCCGATTAGGAAAAGGGGAGATGCAACGAGACCTGGGTGTCATGGTACACCAGTCATTGAAAGTAGGCATGCAGGTGCAGCAGGCAGTGAAGAAAGCGAATGGTATGTTAGCATTCATAGCAAAAGGATTTGAGTATAGGAGCAGGGAGGTTCTACTGCAGTTGTACAGGGTCTTGGTGGGACCACACCTGGAGTATTGCGTACAGTTTTGGTCTCCAAATCTGAGGAAAGACATTCTTGCCATAGAGGGAGTACAGAGAAGGTTCACCAGACTGATTCCTGGGATGGCAGGACTTCCATATGAAGAAAGGCTGGATAGGCTCGGCTTGTACTCGCTAGAATTTAGAAGATTGAGGGGGGATCTTATAGAAACGTACAAAATTCTTAAGGGGTTGGACAGGCTGGATGCAGGAAGATTGTTCCCGATGTTGGGGAAGTCCAGGACAAGGGGTCACAGTTTAAGGATAAGGGGGAAGTCTTTTAGGACCGAGATGAGAAAAACATTTTGCACACAGAGAGCGATGAGTCTGTGGAATTCTCTCCCACAGAATGTAGTTGAGGCCAGTTCATTGGCTATATTTAAGAGGGAGTTAGATGTGGCCCTTGTGGCTAAAGGGATCAGGGGGTATGGAGAGAAGGCAGGTACGGGATACTGAGTTGGATGATCAGCCATGATCATATTGAATGGTGGTACAGGCTCGAAGGGCCGAATGGCCTACTCCTGCACCTATTGTCTATGTTTCTATGTGATTGATTGATTGATCGATTGACTGAATCATTCAATGTGGAAGCAGGTCGTTCGGCCTAACTTGGCCGCGCCGACCAACACGTGTCTGGCGTCTATACGTA
>CAUPSL010000219.1:20000-35341 GCA_963514005.1 Raja brachyura
CTCTTGAAAACATCCAGTGAATCGGCCTCCACTGGCTTCTGTGGCAGAGAATTCCACAGATTCACAACTCTCTGGGTGAAAGGGGTAAAGTTCATGTGATGGGAGCAGATTTAGGCCATTCGGCCCATCAAGTCCACTCCGCCATTCACTCATGGCCGATCTATCTCTCCCTCCTAACCCCATTCTCCTGCCTTCTCCCCATATAACCCCTGACACCCATTCTAATCAAGAATCTATGTACCTCTGCCTTGAAGGCAGACAAAAAGCGGGCCGGATGATTTACCCGGGGGCCATAGGTTCCAGCCCGGGGGCCATAGGGTGCCGGCCCGGGGGCGAACAGGTTCCGGCCCGGGGGCCACAGGTTGCCGGCCCGGGGGCCATAGGGTGCCGGCCCGGCGGGGGGGGGGGGGGGAATGGGGGGGCGGGCCACAGGTCGCCGGCCCGGGGGCCACAGTTTGCCGGCCCGGGGGCCACAGTTTGCCGGCCCGGGGGCCACAGGTTGCCGGGCCCCTTGCTCTACACTTTGTTATTTGATTTATCACACATCTATTTTATCCTGGCCTACTTATTAGAGGAAAAGAGACCTTTAGGAACCAGAGCAACACCGTGGAAACAGGCCCTTCGGCCCACCGTTGTCCGTGCCGATCACTCATAGAAACATAGAAATCAGGTGCAGGAGTAGGCCATTCGGGCCTTCAAGCCAGCACCGCCATTCAATGTGATCATGGCTGATCATCCAACTCAGTATCCCGTACCTGCCTTCTCTCCTACCCCCTGATCCCCTTAGCCACAAGGGCACTCCACACACTAGCACTATCCTACACACACTCGGGACGGTTTACAATTTTTTACAACGCAGTTAGTCTACAAACCCGCACGTCTTTGGAATAGAAACATAGACAATAGGTGCAGGAGTAGGCCATTCGGCCCTTCGAAGCCAGCACCGCCATTCAATGTGATCATGGCTGATCATCCAACTCAGTATCCCGTACCCGCCTTCTCTCCATACCCCCCTGATCCCTTTAGCCACAAGTGCCACATCTAACTCCCTCTTAAATATAGCCAATGAACTGGCCTCAACTACCTTCTGTGGCAGAGAATTCCAGAGACTCACCACTCTCTGTGTAAAGAATGTTTTCCTCATCTCGGTCCTAAAGGAATTCCCCCTTATCCTTAGTCTGTGACCCCTTGTTCTGGACTCCTCCAACATCGGGAACAATCTTCCAGCATCTAGCTTGTCCAACCCCTTAAGAATTTTGTAAGTTTCTATAAGATCCCCCCTCAATCTTCTAAATTCCAGCGAGTACAAGCCGAGTCTATCCAGTCTTTCCTCATATGGAAGTCCTGCATCCCAGGAATCAGTCTGGTACGTGGGAGGAAACCGGAGCACCCGGAAGAAACCCACGCAGGTGTGGAAACAGGGGCTTCGGCCCAACTTGCCCCAGCTGCAGTGGTCCCACTTGGTCCATTGCCCCTCCAAACTAGTCCTATCCATGTAGAAGGGGTCACAGGGGGAGAGAACGTACAAACCCTGTACAGACAGCACCCGCGGCCAGGATCAAACCCGGGTCTCTGGCGCTGTGAGGCAGCAACTCTACCGCAGGCCATCGGCCCATCGTGCCTGTGCCGGCCCACCTATCACACGTCTCCACTTTACTCTTCCCACCGTCCCGTCAACAGATTCCGTCGCTTGCTCGAACGATCCCACTGGATGGACCCGCACGCCTTTGGCGAGGTGGTGGGGGGGGGGGAACCGGAGGGAACCCCACGCGGTCACGGGGAGGAGACAATCGGCGCCTATTCACGTTCTCCAGAGGTGCCGCCTGAGCCGCTGAGTCGCTCCAGCACGTCTAGTCTAGTCTAGTTCGGAGATACAGCGCGGAAACAGGCCCTTCGGCACACCGAGTCCGTGCCGGCCAGCGATCCCCGCACACTAGTGACTAGTCACACACACACCAAGCCACTTAACGCGCAAACCCGCACGTCTTTGGAGTGTGGGAGGAAACCGGAGATCCCGGCCAAATCCCACGCAGGTCACGGGGAGAGCGGGCAAACTCCGTACAGACAGTCGGGGTGGAACCCGGGGTCTCCGGCGCCCCTCGCCAGGGGCACTCACCGATTTGGAGACGGTGGAGATCTCGGCCCCGGCCTTGGTGTAGCACGACAACTGCACCATGAACATCCCCAGATTCTGGTTGATCGGAGACTCGGGCATCTGGAGCCAGAGGGAGATCCGGTAGGGCTGTCCGTACATCATCACCTGGAGAGGGGGCGGGAAGGAGGTGTCACGTGGGGGTAAAACCTTCCCCCCCCCCCCCCCCCCCCAGACCAACGCTGCTGCTGCCCTCAGCATCCGGCGGCATTCTAATCCCATCACTTGTGGCCTTATGGGGGGGGGGGGAGGAGAAGAGAGAGACAGAGGCAGAGAGACAGAGACAGAGAGAAGAAGAGAGACAGAGACAGACACAGAGACAGAGACGGACAGACAGGGAGAGAGAGAGAGAGAGAAGGAGAGAGAGGGGGGAGCGGGAGAAGGAGAGAGACAAAGAGAGAAAAAGAAGAGACAGAGACAGAGACACAGAGAGACAAAGAGAAAGGGAGAGGGAGAGAGAGGGAAAGGGAGAGAGGGGGAGAGAGAGAGGGAGAGAGGGGGAAAGGAGGGAGAGGGGGAGAGAGGGAGAGGAGAGGGAGAGGGAGAGGGAGAGGGAGGGGAGGGGGAGGGGGAGGGGGAGGGGGAGGGGGAGGGGGAGGGGGAGGGGGAGGGGGAGGGAGAGGGAGAGGGAGGGGGAGGGGGAGAGGGGGAGGGGGGAGAGGGAGAGAGGGGGAGAGGGGGAGAGGGGGAGGGGGGGGGAGTGGGAGAAAGAGAGAGAGAAAGAGAGAAAAAGACAGAGAGGGAGAGGGAGAGAGGGCGTTTGTACGTTCTCCCGTGTGAGATCTGTGCACTGTGAATGGATCGTTTATGAACCGTATCCCCACTCAGTCGATCGATCGACGCTCGCTGCTACCCACCTTTTCCTTTCCATTTCGGGAGCAAGGAAACGTTGGCAGAGGGGTAGGAACAGAGCACGCCTTTGGAGTCACAGTCTGTCCTAAGAGCAGAGGAAGCCAACATCAATAGACCTGTGGTGAGGGTGAAGGTGAAGCTGGAGGAGAGGAGGGGGGGGGGGGGGGGTGGAACGAGTGGGTTAACCTACGATGGGCGTTTGTCGGCGCTGGGCCTGTACTCGCTGGAGTTTAGAAGGATGAGGGGGGACCTCATTGAAACATACAGAATAGTGAAAGGCCCGGATAGAGTGGATGTGGAGAGGATGTTTCCACTGGTGGGAGAGTCTCGGTCCAGAGGGCACGGCTTCAGGATTAAATAACTTTTTTTAGGAAGGAGATGAGGAGAAATTTCTTTAGTCAGAGGGTGGTGAATCTGCTGTGGGATTCTTTGCCACAGACGGCTGTGGAGGCCACAAGTCAATTTGGCGGCAGAGACAGATAGATTCTTGATTAGTGCGGGTGTCAGGGCTTATGGGGAGAAGGCAGGAGAATGGGGTTAGGAGGGAGAGATAGATCAGCCATGATTGAATGGCAGAGTAGACTGGATGGGCCGAATGGCCTAATTCTACTCCGATTCCTTATGATGCAGTGATTTAAGGTGAACAGGCTAGAAGACCCGGAGTGTGTAGGAAGGAACTGCAGATGTCGGTTTAAACTGAAGACAGACACAAAATGCTGGAGTAACTCGGTGGCTCAGCAAGCATCTTTGGGTAAGAAAAGGATAGGTGACGTTTCGGGTCGAGACCCTTCTTTCAGTCTGTGAGTCAGGGGAGAGGGGAACGAGAGATGTAGACGAGTCTTAGGATAAATGATGCAAGATATGCAGAGAGCAGCGATATTCAAGAATATAAATATGTCTATTATAACAAGAGGAGTTGAGTATAGGAGCAAAGAGGTCCTTCTGCAGTTGTACAGGGCCCTAGTGAGACCACACCTGGAGTATTGGGTGCAGATTTTGTCCCCTAATTTGAGGAAGGACATTCTTGCTCTTGAGGGAGTGTAGCGTAGGTTTATAAGGTTAATTCCCGGGATGGTGGGACTGCCATATGCTGAGAGAATGGAGCGGCTAGGCTTGTATACTCTGGAGTTTGGAAGGATGAGAGGGGATCTCATTGAAACATATCAGATTGTTAAGGGTTTGGACACGGTAGAGGCAAGGAAACATGTTCCCGATGTTGGGGAGTCCAGAACTGGGGCCACAGTTTGAGAATAAGGAGCAAGCATTTAGAACGGAGACGAGGAAACACATCTTCTCACAGAGAGTGGTGAGTCTGTGGAATTCTCTGCCCCAGAGGGCGGTGGAGGCCGGTTCTCTGGATGCTTTCAAGAGAGAGCTACATAGGGCTCTAAAAGATAGCGGAGTCAGGGGACATGGGGACAAGCAGGAACGGGGTACTGATTGGGGATGATCAGCCATGATATTGAATGGCTGGTGCTGGCTCGAAGGGCTGAATGGCCTACTCCTGCACCTATTGTCTATTTCCCACGGTGAATGGCAGGTCTCCGGGGAGTGTTGTAGAGCAGAGGGATCTAGGAGCGCAGGTACGTAGTTCCTTGAAGGTGGTGTCACAGGTAGATAGGGTGGTCAAGAAGGCCTTCTCCACTTTGGCCTTCATCAGTATTGAGTATAGAAACATAGACAATAGGTGCAGAGTAGAGGCCATTCGGCCCTTCGAGCCAGCACCGCCATTCAATGTGACCATGGCTGATCATCCAACTCAGTATCCTGTACCCGCCTTCTCTCCATACCCTCTGATCCCTTTAGCCACAATGGGCCACATCGAACTCCCTCTTAATATAGCCAATGAACTGCCTCAACTACCTTCTGTGGCAGGAGAATTCCACAGATTCACCACTCTCTGTGTGAAAAATGTGTTTCTCATCTCGGGTCGTAAAAGACTTTCCCCTTATCCTGAAACTGCGACCCCTTGTTCTGGACTTCCCCAAACATCGGGAACAATCTTCCTGCATCTAGCCTGTCCAACCCCTTAAGAATTTTGTAAGTTTCTATAAGATCCCCCCTCAATCTTCTAAATTCCAGCGAGTACAAGCCGAGTACAATCCAGTCTTTCTTCATATGAAAGTCCTGACATCCCTGGAATCAGTCTGGTGAACTTCTCTGTACTCCCTCTATGGCAAGAATGTCTTAATATATAATGTCTAGAGTATAGAAGTTGGGAGGCCATGTTGCAGTTGAACAAGACATTGGTGAGGCCACATTTGGAGTATTGTGTACAGTTTTGTTCCCCCAGTTATAGGTAAGATGTTGTCAAGATGGAAAAGGTGCAGAGAGGATTTACAGAGGATGTTGCCAGGACTCGAGGGCCTGAGGTTGGCCAGGCTTGGACTCTATTCCTTGGAGCGCAGGATGATGAGGGGTGATGTTATAAAGGTGTACAAGATCGTGGGAAGAATTAGATCGGGTAGATGCACGGAGCCTTTTACCCAGAGTAGGGGAATCAAGGACCAGGGGACATGCGTTTAATGTGAGGGGGGGAATTTTTTTTTATAGCAATCCGAGGGGCAACATTTCACAACATAAAGGATGGTAGGTGTAGGGAATAAGCTGGCGGAGGAGGTAGTTGAGGCAGGTACTATCACAACCGTTTAAAAAACATTTGGACAGGTACATGGATAGCACAGGTTTAGAGGGATATGGGCCAAACATAGTCAGGTGGGACTGGTGTAGATGCGACAATAGACAATAGGTGCAGGAGGAGGCCATTCGGCCCTTCGAGCCAGCACCGCCATTCAATGTGATCACGGCTGATCATCCCAATCAGTACCCCGTTCCTGCCTTCTCCCCATATCCCCTGACTCCGCTATCTTTAAGAGCCCTATCTAGCTCTCTCTTGAAAGCATCCAGAGAACCGGCCTCCGCCGCCCTCTGAGGCAGAGAATTCCACAGACTCACAACTCTCCTGTGAGAAAAAGTGTTTCCTCGTCTCTGCTCTAAATGGCTTACTCCTTATTCTTAAACTGTGGCCCTGGTCCGCTCCTCTGAGGCAGAGAACTCTCTGTGAGAAAAAAGTGTTTCCTCGTCTCCGTTCTAAGTGGCTTACTCCTTATTCTTAATACCCTGGTTCTGGACTCCCCCAACATCGGGAACATGTTTCCTGCCTCTAGTGTGTCCAAGCCCTTAACAATCTTATATGTTTCAATGAGATCCCCTCTCATCCTTCTAAAACTCCAGAGTGTACAAGCCCAGCCGCTCCATTCTCTCAGCATATGACAGTACGCCATCCCGGGAATTAACCTGGTGAACCTACACTGGGTTCCCTCAATAGCAAGAATGTCCTTCCTCAAATTAGGGACCCAAACTGCTCCCAATACTCTAGGGTGCGTTGTCAGTGTGGGCAAGTTGGGCCGAAGGGTCTGTTTCCATGCTGTACCACCATGATTCATCCAAGGCACAGTTTAGTGTAGAGACAGCACGGAAACAGGCCCTTCAGCCCCACTGAGTCCATGCTGACCATACATCATCCGTTCTCACTAGTTCTATGTTATCCCATTTCTCATCCACTCCCGACAAACTTTAGGGAATTTACTGGAGCCAATTAACCTACGAACCCGAAGATAGACACAAAATGCTGGAGTGACTCAGCGGGACGGGCAGCATCTCTGGAGAGAAGGAACGGGTGACGTTTCGGCTTCTTCAGTCTGATGTCAGGGGAGGGGAGGTGCATAGACAAGGAGGCGTAAGGTGTGAAAACAGGACAAAGGAAATGGAGATCAAGTTAAATTTAGAGAATATGATGTCATTGTTAGCTGGGAGAAGGTAACAACAAAGCAAACAGAGATAAAACATACGGCTGGGCGATCGTTTCGCCGAACACCTCCGCTCGGTCCGCAATAACCAACCCGACCTCCCGGTGGCTCAGCACTTCAACTCCCGCTCCCACTCCGTATCCGACCTCTCGGCCCTGGGCCTCCTCCACGGCCAGAGTGAGCATCACCGCAAGTTGGAGGAACAGCACCTCATATTCCGCTTGGGGAGTCTGCATCCTCTGGCTTTGAACATTGAATTTTCTCAATTCTGTTAACCCTTGCTGCCTCCTCCCCCTCCCCACCTCCCTCAGCCCTCGGGCCCTGCATTCCCTCTCTCTCTATCTCTCCCCCACCCAAGTCTCATTTTCACACTACAAACAGCTTACAACGGCCTGTTTCCTTTATCATCGATACTTTTTTGCATATCTTTCATTCATTGTTCTTTATCTCTCCACATCACCGTCTATATCTCTCGTTTCCCTGATCCCTGACCAGTCTGAAGAAGGGTCTCGACCCGAAACGTCGCCTATCTCCTTCGCTCATTAGATGCTGCTGCACCCGCTGAGTTTCTCCAGCCTTTTGTGTACCCCAGAGATAAAACATAGTCGGAGACAGTCTGACTGGTCGGAGAACTGGGCAGGATGAGGGGACGGAGAGAGAGGGAAAGCATGGGGTTACTTGAAGTTAGAGAAGTCAATGTTCACACCGCTGGGGGTGTGAGCTGCCCAAGTGAAATATGAGGGGCTGTTCCTCCAATTTGCGTTGGGCCTCACTCTGACAGTGGAGTAGGCCCTGGACAGAAAGGTCAGTGTGGGAATGGGAGGGGGAGTTAAAACGTTTAACATTTTCCTTGATCTCCATTGCCTTTGTTATGTTTTCACACCTTACACTGCCTTATCTATACGCTACCTTATCTATGTCCCTCCCTCTCCCCCTGACATCCGTCTGAAGAAGGGTGTCGACTTGGAACGTCACCAGTTCCTTCTCTCCGGAGACGCTGCCTGTCCCGCTGAGTTACTCCAGCATTTTGTGTCCCTCTTCTGCTTAAACCAGCATCTGCAGTTCCTTCCTGTAACCTACAAACCCGCAGGGGTTTCAGATGTGGGAGGAAACTGGAGCCCCCGGAGGAAACCCACGAGGTCACGAGGAATGTGCAACTCCACACAGACAGCACCCGAGGTCAGGATCGAACCTGGGTCTCTGGCAGTGTCCCGATCAGCTGGCCTCTGCAAATTTTCCTAGTTTCCTCCGGGTGCTCCGGTTTCCCTCCCACGTCCCAAAGCCACGTGGGTTTGTAGGTTTCCCCCAATGTGTAGGGAGCGGGTGTGAAAGTGTGATCACATGGAGCTAGTGTGAACGGGAGATCGCTGGCCGGCGTGGGCTCGGTGGGCCGAGGGGCATGTTTCCACGCTGAATCTCTGAACGAAACTCAACTAAAACAAGGTGCTGTTTGTTCTTCCAGTTTGTGCTTAGCCTTGCTCTACCAAAGTTTAG
Organism: Raja brachyura; assembly: GCA_963514005.1. Next base: position 28,308 of record CAUPSL010000219.1, read on the forward strand.
AGATACAGCGCAGAAACAGGCCCTTCGGCCCACCGGGTCCCCACCGGCCAGCGATCCCCGCACACTAGCACCATCCTACACACACTGGGGGACAATTTATAATTCTACCACATTCTCCTGCCTTCTCCCCATAACCTGGAAACCTGGACGTCCTTGGGAGTGTGAGAGGAAACCAGAGCACCTGGAGAAAACCTCAAGGGCCTGTCCCACTTGGCCGTCATTTACGCCACTGCAAAAAATGTGGTCGTCAAGTTGTGACGCTGAGGTGGCGTGCGGGTAAGCGCGGGACGGGTGGTGGAGAGGCGTGGAGTTACGCACGGTATCGCGCGCCGCTCAGGATTTTGTGCTGCACAAAAACCTCGCACACCACCTGACGTGACGTATCGCGTACGCACGCTGACGCATTGGCGTCGCACGCTGGCGTCCCGACTTCCTCACGTGTATCGTATGTGGTGAGTGCGTGGTTACATCACCAGTGCGTAACCACGCGCCGCAGGGTATTCTAATGACGTCACTCTCACCAGACGGCGTGATGATGCGTGATTTGCACGCCGACCTATTTTACACTTGACGCGTAAACGAGGCGCAAATGACGGCCAAGTGGACATGCCTTTTAGTGACACGAGGCGAAGCACAAAACTCCGTACAGGCAGCCCCCCGTAGTCAGGATCGAACCCGGGTCTCCGGAGCTGTGAGGCAGCAGCTCTACCCGCTGCGCCACCGTGACGCCCAAGGAGGAGGCTGACGACGGACGACTGAAGACGAGGCGAGCTGGCGAGATGCGTAGGGAAGAACTGCAGATGCTGGTTTAAACCCTGGACACTAAAGCAGTAGTTACTCAACAGGACAGGCAGCGTCGCTGGATACACAAAGACCAAACGTTACCATTCATTTTTCTCCAGAGATGCTGCCCGTCCGCTGAGTCACTACAGCTTTTTAAGTCTACACGAGGGTACTTACAGTATGTGTCTGAAGAAGGGCCTCGACCCGAAACGTCGCCAATTCCTTCTCTCCAGAGATGCGTGCCTGTCCCGCTGAGTTAGAGTGATACATGGAGAGATGCAGCGTGGAAACAGGCCCTTTGGCCCGTTCTTGCCACACTGGTCACTCCGCCATTTTGTGTCTACCTCGTGTTAGCCTCGCTCTGCCGGCGGAGGAGCTCGTGGGCAGACGGGCAAAGCACAAAAAACTGGAGTAACTCAGCGGGACAGGCAGCGTCGCGGGGAGAGAAGGAACGGGTGACGTTTTCGGGTCGAGGCCCTTCTTCAGCGGGAGAGAGGGCATCCAAGGCGCTGGCTGTCCTGGGCCGGTGCCGGTGCCGGCGTTACCTGAAGCCGAGGTGCACCGGCGTGGTGTAGCTGACGGACGGCATGTAGGAGTAGTAGAAGCTGCCATAGAGGAAGACGGACATCCACAGGATGAGCAAGCACCACGCTGGTCAGGATGGCCAGTTGCAGCAGCGCCCGGCGCACGCGCAGCATCACCGTGGTGGCGTGTTCCTGCGCCCACAGCGCCCACTCGCTCATCGTCTGGGGGTCGGGGCCTGCATGGGAGGGGGGGGAGCGGGATAGTGAGGGGGTGGTGTGGGGAAGAGGAGGGGGTAAGGGGTGTGGGGGGGGGAGGGTGAGTGGGGGGGGAGATTTGGGGGGAGGTGGAGAGTGGGGGAGTGGGTGAAGTGAGGGGGGATGGAGGTGGGGGGAGGTGAGGGGGAAGGGAGGTGGGGGGGAGGTGGGGGGGAAGGGAGGTGGGGGGGGGGAGGGGGAAGGGAGGTGGGGGGAGGTGAGGGGGAAGGGAGGTGGGGGGGGTGAGGGGGAAGGGAGGTGGGGGGGAGGTGAGGGGGAAGGGAGGTGGGGGGGAGGTGAGGGGGAAGGGGGTGGGGGGAGGTGAGGGGGAAGGGAGATGGGGGGGAGGTGAGGGGGAAGGGAGGTGGGGGGGAGGTGAGGGGGAAGGGAGGTGGGGGGGGAGGTGAGGGGGAAGGGAGGTGGGGGGAGGTGAGGGGGAAGGGAGGTGAGGGGAGATTTGGGGGGAGGTGGAGAGTGGGGGAGCGTGGGTGAAGTGAGGGGGGATGGAGGTGAGGGGAAGAATCGAGTGGGTGGGGAGGGGAGAGTGGGGGGAGGGGGAGGGGGCGAGTGGAGGAAGGGAGGTGGGGGGAGGTGAGGGGGAAGGGAGGTGGGGGGAGGTGAGGGGGAAGGGAGGTGGGGGGGAAGGGAGGGGGAAGGGAGGTGGGGGGAGGTGAAGGGGAAGGGAGGTGGGGGGAGGTGAGGGAGAGAAAGGAGTGGAGGGGAGGAGAGTGGGGGGGGGGTGAGGGGGAACGGAGGGTGGGGGAGAAAGGAGTGGTTGGGGAGAGGAGAGGGGGGTGAGGACGAGAGCGGAGGTGAGGGGAGGGAGGGTGGTGGGGGAGAAAGGAGTGGAGGGGGTGCAGAGAGTGGGGGGAGCGAAGATTGGGGGGGAGGTGAGGGGGAAGGGAGGGCGGGGGAGGAGGAAGTTGTGGGGGAGGGGCGGGAGTGAATGCAGGGCAAGAGAGGGAGATGGGGGGGAGAGGGGGAGGGGGGAGTGTTTTTGGGGGAAGAAGGCCAAGGGATTGTTGGGGGGGGGGGGGGGGGGTGGGTGGGAGAGCAAGAGAGAATGGACAATTGAAGAAAGAGTGCGGTTCTCAGAGTTTGGGACGTTGCAAATCTTTTCACAGTTAAGGTGGGTAAAACAACAGTCGGGTTCCCCGGTGCAAGTGCAAAAAATTTAAAGACCCCAATAATAACATTGGCACTGTTGAATTATTCCAACAATGTATAAACCGCACAAAACCGTTTTGTGATTGTGAACGATAAAAGGCTGGATGTGCGGGAAGGAACTGCAGATGCTGGTTTAAAGTGAAGATAGATACAAAACGCTGGAGTAACTCAGCGCAGGCACTGCCTACCCCGACTAAAATTATGAAATGGCAATTATTAAATATAAATAGTGAAGGCATGGGAGAATGATGACCGTGTAAGAGACCGATCTCCCAGGTAGGCATCATTCTCCGTGCCTTTCACCCGCAGCGCTTGTAACACGGGAAGGTCCTTGCAGCCCACGTGCCGTCAGCGCTGCCTGAAGCCGTCAATGACAAGCGGGGCTGAAGGCAGCTGAAATTCTGCCTTTGCAGCCCTGCGCATGCGCATGAGTCTACTGCACATGCGCAGCGCTATTTTCTTGGCGGGGTTTTCAACTGTGGTTTGTCGTGTACCAATGATGTGGTAAATACATTTTGTGTTTATGTTTTTAAATACCGTATTTCCCGGGGTGTGGGGGTGGGGGGAGAGCTCCTTTCACAGCGTTTGGGGAGTCTGGCCCGGGGTAAAGTTGCGGGGAGGGCACGAATGTTATGAATGAGGAGATTGGGATAATGCCACTTGCGACGCTCCTTGCACGGAGGCGTGGAATGCCACCGCATTGAGGCCAGGGGGGGAGAGAAGTAGCTCGGGTGGCTGAGCGGCCGCCGGGCCGGACAGCGGAACCAGCCGCCACCTTAGCTCCTTCTGCCGCTCCCCGCTCACCTCTGGCAGCTCTCCGTCTAAAAACCCCTCTCCTGCCGCTCGCTGGCCTCACTCACGTCCTTAAATTCCAACAGCGCGATTGAGGTTACTCGGCTGTGGGAATTTAAGGATTTGCAGGAAGCCGCTGACATGAGCGAAGTCGGCGAACGGCAGGTAACAGGTGTTCTGAAGGAGAGCTCTGCCAAAGGTGAGCGGGCCGGCAGAAGGCGCTGAAGTGGCGGCCAGTTCTGCTGTCGGGTCCCGGTGGCTGCTCGCAGCTCCCCAAGCTGCTTCTATCCCCGGCTACAGTGCGTGGCTTCGCACCCGGAGAGCTGCGGTAGCGGTGAGTGAGTTACTGGCAGTGTCCCCGACACCCTCCTTCTCAACACTCCTGCCCTCCCCACAACTTTACCCCTGGCACAGACTCTCCACACGCTGTGAAAGGAACTGTTCCCCCAATTGGTCTAGGACTAGGAAGCCTTGGACAAATTGAAATGTCACCTATTTATTTATTTATTTAACGGAGAGAACAATCTGCGCATGCGCGGTTTAATTTTTTTTTTAAGCGGTCTGAGTGCCTACCCTGAGTAATTACTCACGGCACGTGCCTGACTCAGCGGGAAGGGCAGCATCTCTGGAGAGAAGGAATGGGTGACGTTTCGGGTCGAGACCCTCCTTCAGACTATATACTGTAGGGCTGGAAGCCCAGTGAGCTAGTGAAAGACCTTGGGTTCTCAGTCACACAGCGTGGAAACAGGCCCTTCGGCACAACTTGCCCACACTGGGCTAGAATTCACTGGAATTTAGAAGGATGAGAGGGAATCCTATATATATATATATATATATAATTCTTAAAGGATTGGACAGGCTAGACGCAGGAAAAATGTTCCTGATGTTGGGGGAGTCCAGAACCAGGGGGTCGCAGTTTAAGAATAACTTGTCCCACCTACACTAGTCCCACCTGCCTGTGTTTGGCCCAAATCCCTCCAAACCTGTCCTATCCATGTACCTGTCCAGTGTTTGTTCAACGTTGTGCTAGTCCCAGCCGCAACTACCCATACACCCACCATCCTCTGCATGAAAAGGTTACCCCTCAGATTCCTATATAAAATCTTTCCCCCCCTTCACCTTAAACCTGTGCCCTCTGGTCCTCGATTCCCCCCCCCACTGGGCAAGAGACTCGGTGAAAGATACTCTTGCTGGCCACCCAGCTAGTAGAGCTAGTGTACGGGGCTGATCGATGGTCAGTGCGGACTCGACGAGCCGAAGGGCCTGTTTCCATGCTGTACACCATGGAGGTCCAAGGTCTTTATTCTTTGGAGCGCAGAAGGTTAAGGGGGGGACTTGATTGAGGTCTTGAAAATGATGAAAGGGATAGACAGAGTTGACGTGGATAAGCTTTTCCCATTGAGGGTAGGGAAGATTCAAACAAGAAGGCATGACATGAGAATTAAGGGACAGAAATTTAGGGGTAACATGAGGGGGAACTTCTTTACTCAGAGAGTGGTGGCTGTGTGGAATGAGCTTCCAGCAGAAGTGGTGGAGGCAGGATCGATTTTAACATTTAAAAGAAAAGTGGATAGGTATATGGACGGGAAGGGAATGGAGGGGTATGGTCTGAGTGCAGGTAGATGGGACTAGGGGAAAATGAATGGTCGGCACGGACTGGAAGGGCCGAGAGGGCCTGTTTCCCTGCTGTAATTGTTATATGGTTAATGTGCCAAAAGCACATTGGGGCGGCAGGAAGGGGAGCGAGAAAAGTGAGAGAGATTCTGTAGTCACAGATTCACGCAAGACAAACAAATCATTGAAGAAAGCGCTGGAGGAACTCAGCGGGTCAGCCAGCATTAGTTTAGTTTAGTTTAGAAATAGAAACATAGACAATACGTGCAGGAGTAGGCCATTCGGCCCCCTCGAGCCAGCACCGCCATTCACTATGATCATGGCTGATCATCCACAATCAGTACCCCGTTCCTGCCTTCTCCCCATATCCCTGGATTCCGTTAGCCCTAAGAGCCAAATCTAACTCTCTCTTGAAAACATCCAGTGAATCGGCCTCCACTGCCGTCCTGTGGCAGAGAATTCCACAGATTCACAACTCTCTGGGTGAAAAACGTTTTTCCCCATCTCAGTCCTAAATGGCCAACCCCTTATTCTTAAACTGTGTGACCCCTGGTTCTGGACTCCCCCAACATCGGGAACATGTTTCCTGCCTCTAGCCTGTCCAATCCTTTAAGATTTTTCATATGTTTCTATAAGATTCCTTCTCATCCTTCTAAATTCCAGTGAATAGATCGGGGAACATTTTTCCTGCATCTAGTCTATATATGTATATAAGATCCCCTCTCATCCTTCTAAATTCCAGTGAATGCAAGCCCAGTCGACCCCTATGACAGTCCCGCCATCCCAGGAATTAACCTGGTGAACCTACACTGCACTCCCTCTTGAATATTGAATTTTGCCTCAACTTCCTTCCTCCAATTACTTCCATACCTCTTCACGTAGAGCAGATTGCTTTGAAACAAGATGCAGCGTGGACACAGGCCCTTCGGCCCATCAACCGCCGATCACCCATACATCTGTAATCCAACACTTTTAGTGTATTGTAGACTTTAGAGATGCAGCGTGGAAACAGGCCCCTTGGTTCACCAAGTCCAGCGATCGTACACACCGGGGACTATTCACAATTTGACTAATGCCAATTAACCTACACATACCTGCACGTCTTAGGAGTGTGGGAGGAAAACGGAGCACCCGGAGAAAACCCAAGTGTGCTCAGAGGGAGAACGTGCAAACGCCGTACAGACAGCACCCGTGGTCTGGATGGAATGCGGGTCTCCGGCGCGGTGCGACAGCAGCTCTACCCGCTGCGCCGCCGGGCCGCCCCGGAGTGGCGTTCCCCGATTTTATTCTCCGCACGGTGGCGCAGCGGTAGAGTCGCTGCCCCCGTCAAGAGCCGGGTTCGATCCCGACCACGGGCGCTGTCTGTACGGAGTTTGCACGTCCTCTCCGTGACCAGCGCGGGTTTTCTCCGGGCGCTCCGGTTTCCTCCCGCACTCCAAAGACGTGCGGGTTTGCAGGGCATAAGTGTAAGTCATCCCTGGTGGGTGTAGGATAGTGTTAGCGTGCAGGGGGGGGGGGGGGGAGGGGGAGATTGCAACCTTCACGTGGTCCGCCCTGTTTCGACGAATGCAATCAACCCGGCGTGCACAAACGGAAGATCAAATAGAACAAGTTGTCCGACAACTTTAGGCCGTGCACGCCACACGCAAGAAGAAGTCAGCGCGGACTCGGTGGGCCGAAGGGCCTGTTGCTGCGCTGTGTCTCTAAACTAAACTTGTAAAAAGACGGGCGAAAGTGGCCACACTTGCTAATCGCACGGACGGTCAGAGGCTGTGATGTTGCTTCCTCGCTCGGCGCTGTGTGGGCACGAGGCTAGCAGTCGGCAGCCGCGGCGATCGGCCCCGTACCAGCCCCGCGCGCGCAGTTCATCCTTCGCCCCGCCTGCGTTCTCGCTCTCCC
>CAUPSL010000220.1:0-19734 GCA_963514005.1 Raja brachyura
AGTGTGTGCGCCAGTGTGTGTGTGTTTTGTGTGAGTGTGTGCGCCAGTGTGTGCGCCAGTGTGTGTGTGTTTTGTGTGTGTGTGTGTTTTGTGTGTGGGTGTGTTAGTTGTGTATGAGTGTGTGTGTGCGTTTATATGTGTTTGTGTGTGTGGTAGTTGTCTGCGTCAGTGTGTGTGTGTTGTTTGTGTGTGTTGTGTGTGTGTGTTAGTTGTCTATGCATGAGTGTGTGTATGCGTCTGTTGTGTGTGAGTATGTGTGTGTTTGTTGTGTGTGTGTTGTTTGTGTCTGTGTGGTAGTTGTCTGTGTCAGTGTGTGTGTCAGTGTGTGTGTGTTGTGTGTGTTAGTTGTCTGTGCACGAGTGTGTGTGTGCATGTGTGTGTGTGTCTGTGGGTGTGTTAGTTGTGTGTGAGTATGTGTGTGTTTATTATGTGTGTGCGTGTTTGTCTGTGCGTGATGTGTGTGCGTGTGGGAGGGGAGGAGAGAAGGGAGGAAGGGAGAGAACGGAGAAGGGAGGGAGGGAAGTAGAGAAAGAAGGGAGGGAGAGAAGGGAGGAAGGAGAGAAGGGAGGGAGGGAATGAGAGAAAGACGGAAGGGAGGGAGGGAAGAAGAGGAGGGAAGGGAGGGCGAGGGCCGGCGACAGGAGTGGATGCCGGGGACCGGGCGGACGGGTGTGAGCTGAGGTCAATGTTTGTAAACGTTGCTCCAACCGCCGGCCGGCCCTCTCTGTATTGCTCACCGCATCTCCCCGGGGAGAGAGAGGGGGGGGGGGGGGGGGAGCCGGGGTTGTGTGCGTGAAGCATGACGATTGGAGGGGCAGGAGCGCTGGACCTCCCCAACATCGGGAACAATCTTCCTGCATCTAGCCTGTCCTAAGATGGAGGCGATGGATGGAAGGGAGGTTGGTTTGCGTGCGTGATGGTCTGGGCTGCACCTGTCCACAACTCTCTGGATGGAGATGGAGACGGAGGCGATGGAAGTGTGTTTGGTTTGTGTGCGTGATGGTTCGCACAACTTCTCAGATCTCAGATGTATAAATCGGGAACTACAGACAACAAACAAGGTTCACAAGTTCATACGTGGTCGCAGCGCAGAGGCAGGGCCGGCCTCAGAAGGTGCGGGGCCCAATTGGGAACAATTTTGGCGAGCCCCAGCTTCCCAGCCAAGGTCTGTAGAATCATAGAACTACAAATAAAGTCTATAATAACACTTCATATCTCTATGGTAGAATGGAAAGTAATCAAATGTGCAGTTAAAAAGTGCCTGCAAGTTAATGGACCAAACAGATCTAAGCTACATTTTAATATAAAATTGCAGACATGTAAGCCTACAAGTAACATGTAAAATGTGTAGATCACCTCTGAAAAGTACATAGTTCCAATACCACTTGTTTTTGCGACTGTGCAATAAAAAAAAAAGTAATCTAATTAATTAGATCCTGGAAAACCAATAACTATTGGCGAAAAAACAGTCGAGGCATTAAATTTTGGGCTTCAGCCCCATCCTACCCTTTGGGCTTCTACCCCATCCTAACTCAGTTGTGTGTGTGTGTGTGTGTGTGTTTTGTATGTGTGTGTATGTGTGTGTGTGTTAGTTGTCTGTGCGCGATGTGTGTGTGTGTTTTGTATGTGGGTGTGTTAGTTGTGCATGTGTGTGTGCGTTTATATGTGTTTGTGTCTGTGTGGTAGTTGTCTGTGTCAGTGTGTGTGTCAGTGTGTGTGTGTTGTGTGTGTTAGTTGTCTGTGCATGAGTGTGTGTGTGCATGTGTGTGTGTGTCTGTGGGTGTGTTAGTTGTGTGTGAGTATGTGTGTGTTTATTATGTGTGTGTGTGTTTGTCTGTGCGTGATGTGTGTGCGTGTGGGAGGGGAGGAGAGAAGGGAGGAAGGGAGAGAACGGAGAAGGGAGGGAGGGAAGTAGAGAAAGAAGGGAGGGAGAGAAGGGAGGAAGGTGAGAAGGGAGGGAGGGAAGTAGAGAAAGAAGGAAGGGAGGGAAGGAGAGAAAGACGGGAGGGAAGGAGACAAAGACGGGATGGAGGGAAGGAGACAAAGACGGGAGGGAAGAAGGGAAGGGAGGGCGAGGGCCGGCGGCAGGAGTGGATGCCGGGGTCCGGGCGGACGGGTGTGAGCTGAGGTCAATGTTTGTAAACGTTGCTCCAACCGCCGGCCGGCCCTCTCTGTATTGCTCACCGCATCTCCCCGGGGAGAGAGAGGGGGGGGGGGGGGGGAGCCGGGGTTGTGTGCGTGAAGCATGACGATTGGAGGGGCAGGAGCGCTGGACCTCCCCAACATCGGGAACAATCTTCCTGCATCTAGCCTGTCCTAAGATGGAGGCGATGGATGGAAGGGAGGTTGGTTTGCGTGCGTGATGGTCTGGGCTGCACCTGTCCACAACTCTCTGGATGGAGATGGAGACGGAGGCGATGGAAGTGTGTTTGGTTTGTGTGCGTGATGGTTCGCACAACTTCTCAGATCTCAGATGTATAAATCGGGAACTACAGACAACAAACAAGGTTCACAAGTTCATACGTGGTCGCAGCGCAGAGGCAGGGCCGGCCTCAGAAGGTGCGGGGCCCAATTGGGAACAATTTTGGTGAGCCCCAGCTTCCCAGCCAAGGTCTGTAGAATCATAGAACTACAAATAAAGTCTATAATAACACTTCATATCTCTATGGTAGAATGGAAAGTAATCAAATGTGCAGTTAAAAAGTGCCTGCAAGTTAATGGACCAAACAGATCTAAGCTACATTTTAATATAAAATTGCAGACATGTAAGCCTACAAGTAACATGTAAAATGTGTAGATCACCTCTGAAAAGTACATAGTTCCAATACCACTTGTTTTTGCGACTGTGCAATTAAAAAAAAAGTCATTTAATTAATTAGATCCTGGAAAACCAATAACTATTGGCGAAAAAACAGTCGAGGCATTAAATTTTGGGCTTCAGCCCCATCCTACCCTTTGGGCTTCTACCCCATCTAACTCAGTTGTGTGTGTGTGTGTGTGTGTGTTTTTTGTATGTGTGTGTATGTGTTAGTTGTCTGTGCGCGATGTGTGTGTGTGTTTTGTATGTGGGTGTGTTAGTTGTGCATGTGTGTGTGCGTTTATATGTGTTTGTGTCTGTGTGTGTGTGTGTGGTAGTTGTCTGTGTCAGTGTGTGTGTGTTGTGTGTGTTAGTTGTCTGTGCATGAGTGTGTGTGTGCATGTGTGTGTGTGTCTGTGGGTGTGTTAGTTGTGTGTGAGTATGTGTGTGTTTATTATGTGTGTGTGTGTTTGTCTGTGCGTGATGTGTGTGCGTGTGGGAGGGGAGGAGAGAAGGGAGGAAGGGAGAGAACGGAGAAGGGAGGGAGGGAAGTAGAGAAAGAAGGGAGGGAGAGAAGGGAGGAAGGTGAGAAGGGAGGGAGGGAAGTAGAGAAAGAAGGAAGGGAGGGAAGGAGAGAAAGACGGGAGGGAAGGAGACAAAGACGGGATGGAGGGAAGGAGACAAAGACGGGAGGGAAGAAGGGAAGGGAGGGCGAGGGCCGGCGGCAGGAGTGGATGCCGGGGTCCGGGCGGACGGGTGTGAGCTGAGGTCAATGTTTGTAAACGTTGCTCCAACCGCCGGCCGGCCCTCTCTGTATTGCTCACCGCATCTCCCCGGGGAGAGAGAGGGGGGGGGGGGGGGGAGCCGGGGTTGTGTGCGTGAAGCATGACGATTGGAGGGGCAGGGGCGCTGGACCTCCCCAACATCGGGAACAATCTTCCTGCATCTAGCCTGTCCTAAGATGGAGGCGATGGATGGAAGGGAGGTTGGTTTGCGTGCGTGATGGTCTGGGCTGCACCTGTCCACAACTCTCTGGATGGAGATGGAGACGGAGGCGATGGAAGTGTGTTTGGTTTGTGTGCGTGATGGTTCGCACAACTTCTCAGATCTCAGATGTATAAATCGGGAACTACAGACAACAAACAAGGTTCACAAGTTCATACGTGGTCGCAGCGCAGAGGCAGGGCCGGCCTCAGAAGGTGCGGGGCCCAATTGGGAACAATTTTGGTGAGCCCCAGCTTCCCAGCCAAGGTCTGTAGAATCATAGAACTACAAATAAAGTCTATAATAACACTTCATATCTCTATGGTAGAATGGAAAGTAATCAAATGTGCAGTTAAAAAGTGCCTGCAAGTTAATGGACCAAACAGATCTAAGCTACATTTTAATATAAAATTGCAGACATGTAAGCCTACAAGTAACATGTAAAATGTGTAGATCACCTCTGAAAAGTACATAGTTCCAATACCACTTGTTTTTGCGACTGTGCAATAAAAAAAAAAGTAATCTAATTAATTAGATCCTGGAAAACCAATAACTATTGGCGAAAAAACAGTCGAGGCATTAAATTTTGGGCTTCAGCCCCATCCTACCCTTTGGGCTTCTACCCCATCTAACTCAGTTGTGTGTGTGTGTGTGTGTGTTTTTTGTATGTGTGTGTATGTGTTAGTTGTCTGTGCGCGATGTGTGTGTGTGTTTTGTATGTGGGTGTGTTAGTTGTGCATGTGTGTGTGCGTTTATATGTGTTTGTGTCTGTGTGTGTGTGTGTGGTAGTTGTCTGTGTCAGTGTGTGTGTGTTGTGTGTGTTAGTTGTCTGTGCATGAGTGTGTGTGTGCATGTGTGTGTGTGTCTGTGGGTGTGTTAGTTGTGTGTGAGTATGTGTGTGTTTATTATGTGTGTGTGTGTTTGTCTGTGCGTGATGTGTGTGCGTGTGGGAGGGGAGGAGAGAAGGGAGGAAGGGAGAGAACGGAGAAGGGAGGGAGGGAAGTAGAGAAAGAAGGGAGGGAGAGAAGGGAGGAAGGTGAGAAGGGAGGGAGGGAAGTAGAGAAAGAAGGAAGGGAGGGAAGGAGAGAAAGACGGGAGGGAAGGAGACAAAGACGGGATGGAGGGAAGGAGACAAAGACGGGAGGGAAGAAGGGAAGGGAGGGCGAGGGCCGGCGGCAGGAGTGGATGCCGGGGTCCGGGCGGACGGGTGTGAGCTGAGGTCAATGTTTGTAAACGTTGCTCCAACCGCCGGCCGGCCCTCTCTGTATTGCTCACCGCATCTCCCCGGGGAGAGAGAGGGGGGGGGGGGGGGGGGGAGCCGGGGTTGTGTGCGTGAAGCATGACGATTGGAGGGGCAGGGGCGCTGGACCTCCCCAACATCGGGAACAATCTTCCTGCATCTAGCCTGTCCTAAGATGGAGGCGATGGATGGAAGGGAGGTTGGTTTGCGTGCGTGATGGTCTGGGCTGCACCTGTCCACAACTCTCTGGATGGAGATGGAGACGGAGGCGATGGAAGTGTGTTTGGTTTGTGTGCGTGATGGTTCGCACAACTTCTCAGATCTCAGATGTATAAATCGGGAACTACAGACAACAAACAAGGTTCACAAGTTCATACGTGGTCGCAGCGCAGAGGCAGGGCCGGCCTCAGAAGGTGCGGGGCCCAATTGGGAACAATTTTGGCGAGCCCCAGCTTCCCAGCCAAGGTCTGTAGAATCATAGAACTACAAATAAAGTCTATAATAACACTTCATATCTCTATGGTAGAATGGAAAGTAATCAAATGTGCAGTTAAAAAGTGCCTGCAAGTTAATGGACCAAACAGATCTAAGCTACATTTTAATATAAAATTGCAGACATGTAAGCCTACAAGTAACATGTAAAATGTGTAGATCACCTCTGAAAAGTACATAGTTCCAATACCACTTGTTTTTGCGACTGTGCAATAAAAAAAAAAGTAATCTAATTAATTAGATCCTGGAAAACCAATAACTATTGGCGAAAAAACAGTCGAGGCATTAAATTTTGGGCTTCAGCCCCATCCTACCCTTTGGGCTTCTACCCCATCTAACTCAGTTGTGTGTGTGTGTGTGTGTGTGTGTTTTGTATGTGTGTGTATGTGTGTGTGTGTTAGTTGTCTGTGCGCGATGTGTGTGTGTGTTTTGTATGTGGGTGTGTTAGTTGTGCATGTGTGTGTGCGTTTATATGTGTTTGTGTCTGTGTGTGTGTGTGTGGTAGTTGTCTGTGTCAGTGTGTGTGTGTTGTGTGTGTTAGTTGTCTGTGCATGAGTGTGTGTGTGCATGTGTGTGTGTGTCTGTGGGTGTGTTAGTTGTGTGTGAGTATGTGTGTGTTTATTATGTGTGTGTGTGTTTGTCTGTGCGTGATGTGTGTGCGTGTGGGAGGGGAGGAGAGAAGGGAGGAAGGGAGAGAACGGAGAAGGGAGGGAGGGAAGTAGAGAAAGAAGGGAGGGAGAGAAGGGAGGAAGGTGAGAAGGGAGGGAGGGAAGTAGAGAAAGAAGGAAGGGAGGGAAGGAGAGAAAGACGGGAGGGAAGGAGACAAAGACGGGATGGAGGGAAGGAGACAAAGACGGGAGGGAAGAAGGGAAGGGAGGGCGAGGGCCGGCGGCAGGAGTGGATGCCGGGGTCCGGGCGGACGGGTGTGAGCTGAGGTCAATGTTTGTAAACGTTGCTCCAACCCCCGGCCTGGCCCTCTCTGTATTGCTCACCGCATCTCCCCGGGGAGAGAGAGGGGGGGAGCCGGGGTTGTGTGCGTGAAGCATGACGATTGGAGGGGCAGGAGCGCTGCCCCGGGACCGTGAGAGAATGACCCACCTCCCCTTCTCCCCCTTCTCCATTCCCCCTCCCACCCCCCTCCCAGTCTACCCCTTTCTTCCCCCTCCCCCTCCACCCCTCTACTCTCTCTCCTCCCCTCTCTCCACCCTCCACCCAGGGTAGATCTACCCGAGCCGAGAGTACATTACTCTAGCGCGGGGCCCCCTTAGGCGCTGGGCCCAATTGGAAGCAATTGGTCCATTCGGCTTAAGGCCGACCCTGTGCAAAGTTATTTATAAATGTCGTTAGAATTCTTGCCATTGAGGGAGTGTAGAATCATTAGAAGAAGATTTGAGTTTAGGAGCAAATAGGTCCTTCTGCAGTTGTACTGGGCCCTGGTGAGACCACACCTGGAGTATTGTGTGCAGTTTTGGTCTCCAGATTTGAGGAAGGACATTCTTCCTATTGAGGGAGCACAGCATTGGTTAACGAGGTTAATTCCTGGGATGACATATGATGAAAGAATGGATCGACTGACCATATATTCACTGGAATTTAGAAGGATGAGGGGGTTTCTTATAGAAACATACTAAATTATTAGGAAGGGTCTTGACCAAAAACATCACCCATCCATGTTCCCCAGAGATGCTGCCTGACCTGCTCAGTTGCTGCAGCACTCTGTGAAACGTCACCCATCCATGTTCCCCAGAGATGCTGCCTGACCCGCTCAGTTGCTGCAGCACTCTGTGAAACGTCACCTATCCATGTTCTCCACAGATGCTGCCTGACCTGCTGAGTTACTCCTGCACTTTGTTATTATCTTCGACTTAAACCAGCATCTGCAGTTCTTTCCTACACAACTCGTCTCATTTCTGTCGTGGGGTACACTGAGACAGTATCCCCACACCCCATGATCCCAATCTTCGCGCACCCCCCCCCAACCCCCGAATCCTTTACCCAATCAGTTCAATCTAATGTTGTGAAGTGCAATTGTATCGACGGGCAACAATGGCGGCCGCTCTACCCAGACGGCATCGCGCGCCAGCAACTGCCCTGAGTCGGGTCCGCGCCTGCGTGCTGGTGGCCCGCCGGGCGGGGAAGACAGACGATGGCGGCGGCGCTTCAGACGCGCCGTGCAATCGCGGGCGGCCTTCCCGCGGTGAGTGTGAGGGTGCAACGGCTTCAATGCAGAGCCCCGCTCCCGGCTGCATTGATCCATCCCCTGTCCCGAAATCCCGCTTTATGTCAAAACACGACTGGAGTCTCTCTAGGGGATATGGGGATGGGAGTGGGAGGGATTGGGGGTGAAAGGGAGGGTGGGAGGGGGGATGTCTGTCTGTAGGGGGAGACCAATGGGGGGAGGGGGGGGGCTGTCAGTGAAGGGGGAGAGAATAGACTTTATCCCCGAATCTTCCCCCCCACACCCCCCCACTGTCAATAGACAATAGGTGCAGGAGTAGGCCATTCGGCCCTGCGAGCCAGCACCGCCATTCACCATTCCCTTCGAGCCACCACCATGGCTGATCATCCCCAATCAGTACCCCCGTTCCTGCCTTCTCCCGATATCCCTTGACTCTGCTATCTTTAAGATCCCTATCGAGCTCTCTCTTAAAAGCACCCAGAGAACCGGCCTCCTCCGCCCTCTGAGGCAGAGAACTCCATAGATTAACAACTCTCTGGGTGGAAAGGTTTCTCCTCATCTCTGTTCTGAATGGCTTACCCCTTATTCTCAAACTGTGATCCCTGGTTCTGGACTCCCCCAACATCGGGAACATGTTTGCTGCCTCTCGCGTGTCCAAACCCTTAATAATCTTGTATGTTCCAATAAGATCTCCTCTCATCCTTCTAAATTCCAGAGTATACAAGCCCAGCCGCTCCATTGTCTCAGCATATGACAGTCCCACCATCCCGGGAATTAACCTGGGGAACCTACTCTACACTCCCTCAATGGCAAGAATGTCCTTCCTCAAATTTGGAGACGAAAACTGCACACAAATACTCCAGGTGTGGTCTCACTAGGGCCCTGTACAACTGCAGAAGGACCTCTTTGCTCCTGTACTCAACTCCTCGTGTTATGAAGGCCAACATGCCATTCGCTTTCTTCCCCCTGTCTTTATCCCCCCCTTTGTCCCCCTGTTCCTCCTCACTCTCCCCTTCCCTTCTCTCTTCCCCCTCTCTCTCTCCCCCTCTCTCTCTCCCTCTCTCCACTTCTCTCTCTCTCCCTCTCTCTCTACCCCCCTTCTCTCTCCCCCCCTCTCACTCTCCCCCACTCTCTCTCACTCTCTCTCCCTATCTCCCCCTAAATGAGGTGAGGATGCAGCGGCGAGTGCACACGGGCGAGGAGCTCATCGGCTGCTCCACCTGCGGCAAGAGCTTTGCAAGTGACAAGCCCTTCACCTGCTCCGACTGTCGTCGCCGGACCCGTTGATGCACAGGCAGGTCACGGTGCAGCCGGTCTGCGGCCGCACTCACCACGATGCCCGTGGCCAGGGGTCTGAGTCCATCACCTTCCTCACAAAGGCCACCAGCTTGGCACTGGCCATGGCACCCAGATTCAGCCTGCTGGGTGGCAGCCTTTGTGTGGGAGGTGATGAGCCGGCACTTCTCTCTGGTGAAGGTGCGAGTGGAGGCGGCAGTCCCTGGCAACACCGCGGCCGCTCTACTCTCTGCTCTCTACCCTCTACTCTCCACCCCTCTCTCCACCCTCCACCCAGGGTAGATCTACCCGAGCCGAGAGTACATTACTCTAGCGTGGGGCCCCCTTAGGCGCTGGGCCCAATTGGAAGCAATTGGTCCATTCGGCTTAAGGCCGGCCCTGTGCAAAGTTATTCATAAATGTCGTTAGAATTCTTGCCATTGAGGAAGTGTAGAATCACTAGAAGAGGATTTGAGTTTAGGAGCAAATAGGTCCTTCTGCAGTTGTACAGGGCCCTGGTGAGACCACACCTGGAGTATTGTGTGCAGTTTTGGTCTCCAAATTTGAGGAAGGACATTCTTCCTATTGAGGGAGCCCAGCATTGGTTCACCAGGTTAATTCCCGGGATGACATATGATGAAAGAATGGATCGACTGAGCATATATTCACTGGAATTTAGAAGGATGAGGGGGTTTCTTATAGAAACATACTAAATTATTAGAAAGGGTCTTGACCCAAAACATCACCCATCCATGTTCCCCAGAGATGCTGCCTGACCCGCTGAGTTACTCCAGCACTCTGTGAAACGTCACCTATCCATGTTCTCCACAGATGCTGCCTGACCTGCTCAGTTGCTGCAGCACTCTGTGAAACGTCACCCATCCATGTTCTCCACAGATGCTGCCTGACCTGCTCAGTTGCTGCAGCACTCTGTGAAACGTCACCTATCCATGATCTCCACAGATGCTGCCTGACCTGCTGAGTTACTCCAGCACTTGGTTACTATCTTCGACTTAAACCAGCATCTGCAGTTCTTTCCTACACAACTCGTCTCATTTCTGTCGTGGGGTACACTGAGACAGTATCCCCACACCCCATGATCCCAATCTTCGCACACCCCCCCCCCCCCCCGACCCCGAATCCTTTACCCAATCAGTTCAATCTAATGTTGTGAAGTGCAATTGTATCGACGGGCAACAATGGCGGGCGCTTTACCCAGACGGCATCGCGCGCCAGCAAGTGCCCTGGGTCGGGTCCGCGCCTGCGCGCTGGTGGCCCGCCGGGCGGGGAAGACGGACGATGGCGGCGGCGCTTCAGACGCGCCGTGCAATCGCGGGCGGCCTTCCCGCGGTGAGTGTGAGGGTGCAACGCCTTCAATGCAGAGCCCTGCTCCCGGCTGCATTGATCCATCCCCCGTCCCGCAATCCCGCTTTATGTCAAAACACGACTGGGGTCTCTCTAGGGGGGCAGGGGATAGGGGTGGAAGGGGAAGAGGGTGGGAGGGGAGGAGGGTAGGGGGGATGTCTGACTGTAGTGGGAGACCAATGGGGGAAGAGGGGGGGGGGGCTGCCAGTGAAGGCGGAGAGAATAGACTTAATCTGAGTCTGAAGGAGGGTCTCGACCCGAAACGTCGCCTATCTCCTTCGCTCCTTAGATGCTGTTGCACCCGCTGAGTTTCTCCAGCTTTTTGTGTAACGCATAGATTTAATCCCCTTCTCTCCCCCCCCACCCCATCAAGGCCGTGCTGGCATTCGTACATCTGAATTTCAAAATCCATGGAGAAATCTCATGCCTATCACATCCGAACTGTACTTATCAGCCATCACCTGCTATAAACCCCAGCTACCTTTATACCACTGCCAGAAGAACAATGCGACCATAATTGTCTGCTGCTTGTGGAAGCCGCTGCCAATCCCCGGCTGGATTTACAGTCATCCGATTGATAATCCTGATCTGGTCCTATTTACTGATGGCTCTTCACACCAATCTAGCGATGACAGATTATTGGCAGGATATGCAGTGGTCACACCACATCACATGCTGGAGGTGTACGCTCTACCATCCAGAACGTCCGCTCATGCAGCTGACCTGTGCCGGCATATTGGCAATAGATCCAAGTGCTAATATCTACACCGATTCTCCCCACCTCCCGCCTCCCCACCCCGCATCAGTCTGAAGAAACATTGCCTATTTCCTTTGCTCCATAGATGCTGCCGCACCCGCTGAGTTTCTCCAGCATTTTTGTCTGCAGCAATTCTCGCTGTGCATTTGGGGTTGTACATGACTTTCGGCAGTTATGGGAAAAATAGAGGATTCATCACATCAACAGGAAAGACTATTAAGCATGATAAACTGATCTTAAATTTATTAAGATCCTAAAATGTAGACATATTCCTTATCAGGCCTCCCCTAAACGCACTGCCATCGACTCACTCTGCACCAACCCAGATTGGGTTATCAAACCCGCTGACAAGGGAGGGGCCTTGACTTAGTAGTCTGGCGTGTTGATCTCTACAAAGCTGAGGGCACGCGCCAGCTCTCGGACACCTCTTCCTACTTACCCCTGGACCATGACCCCACTGACGAGCACCAGGCCACCATCTCGAGCACCATAACCGACTTCATCAACTCCCTGCCCCCGCAAGCCTCCAACCTCATCGTTGCCCAGCCCCGCACGGTCCGATTTTACCTTCTCCCCAAAATCCACAAACCTGACTGTTCTGGTAGACCCAATGTCTCTGCCTGTTTGTGCCCTACCGAACTTATTTCCACATACCTCGACTCCATCCTATCCCCCCCTGGTTAAATCCCTCCCGACCTATGTTCAAGACACCTCAGACACTCTCCGTCATCTCCAGGCAGTCCATTCTCCAGGCCCCCATCCCCTCATCTTCACCATGGACGTCCAGTCACTCAACACCTCCATCCCCCACCAGGATGGTCTCAAAGTCCTCCAGCTCTCCCTCGAACGGAGATCAAACCAATGCCCATCCATTGATACTCTCCTCCGCCTAGCTGAGCTGGGCCTTGTTCGAGACGTACCAGGGCCCCATCCCCGACCTCTGCCTCTGCTACATCGCCGATTGCATTGGTGCTACCTACTGCACCCACACACAACTGAGTAACTTCGCCACCAATTTCCATCTGGCACTCAAATACACCTAGACCATTTGCAACACTTCCCTACCATTTCTTGATCTCACTATCTCCATCGCAGGTGATAGACTTCTTACCATCTTGCTTCCTGTAAGGACTCCATCCCCTACTCCCAATTCTTCCGTCTACGCCATATATCTGCTCCCAGGATGAGGTGTTCCACACCAGGGCATCGGAAATGTCCTAATTCTTCAGGGAACAGGGGTTCCCCTCCCCTACCATAGATGGGGCTCTCACCACGGTCTCCTCTATACCCCGTAACACTGCTCTCCCTCCCCCCATCTCTCCACTTGGAACAAGGGCAGAGTCCCCCTAGTCTTCACCTTCCACCCCACTATCCGTCACATACAACATATAGTCCTCCGTCATTTTCGCCACCTCCAACGTGACCCCACCACTGGCCACATCTTCCCCCCCCCCCCCCCCCCTTGCTTTCCGCAAAGACTGCTCCCTCCTTAACTCCCTGGTCAATCCTTCCCTTCCCAGGCACTTTCCCTTGCAACCGCATGAGATGCTACACGTGTCGCTTTGCCTCCCCCCTCGACTCCATTCAAGGACCCAAGCAGTCGTTCCAGGTGCAACAGAGACTCACCTGCACTTGCTCCAACCTCATCTATTGCATCCGCTGCTCTAGATGTCAGCTGATCTACATCGGTGAGACCAAGCGTAGGCTTGGCGATCTTTTCGCCGAACACCTCCGCTCGGTCCGCAATAACCAATCTGATCTCCCGGTGGCTCAGCACCGGGAAATCAGATTGCCTCCATTGCCAGAGTGAGCACCACTGGAAACTGGAGGAGCAGCATCGCATATTCCGCTTGGACAGTTTACGCCCCAGTGGCCTGAACATTGACTACTCCAATTTCTGGTAGCCCTTGCTGCCTCCTCCCCTTCTCAGCTCTCCCTCAACCCTCTGGCTCCTCCTCTCCCTTTCTTCTTCCTGCCCCCCCTTCCCCTCACCCTGCATCAGTCTGAAGAAGGGTTTTGGCCCGAACGTTGCCTATTTCCTTTGCTCTATAGATGCTGCCACACCCACTGAGTTTCTCCAGCACTTTTGTCTACCGTCTATATTTCTTATTAACTATCTTTGTAGTATAAAATACATGAATTGTGTGGGATGAGAGAGAATCCAAGGGTGAAGTGAGATCTGAACAGGAGGAAGGTAGAAGTGGGACTTTGAAATCCAACGAACAAATTCCACACAGAACGCAGTGAACTCGCTGCTGGAAGTAAACAAGCTTCCTCATCTAATTAGAATGTTGTGTTTGTGCCCATATTCCTTCGCATGCACAAGGAGGTGTCTCTTTGCTTGCCCCAACCAAAATTATAATCGGACCTGTATGGCTCCATTTTTGCAACTGATTAATGAGACAAAATATTAATATCCTTTCGTTACTCGAAGTGTTGATCAACAAGGAGGGAACTGTGGAAGAAAAATTAATATCCTTCCTTTTTAAATTTTGAATGTAATTGAACAAGGTAACGAAAGGGTGTATGGGATGTGACAATTGGCCGCTCTCGCTTGACCAGGTGCAGAAGAGGTTGTGGGAATCGTCAAAGTAAGATCAGACGTATTACCTCTTGTCTGGGAATGTGTGAAGCGTGGATGGTAGATGTAAACATGAAAGCAGAGCAGATAACAAAGCTTGTTTACTCATCTGTGAGGAGTTACATAGGATCTCCTGTGCCCCCTACCACTAGTAGCGTAGATATGTTGCAGTAAATGGGAGGCTTATGATTGGCTTGGAATGGGGATAGTGGTGTGGGCCACCTGAAAGATGAGATAGAATAACGTCAAGATTCCCTTGTATTGTGTTTGACTTGTATTAGCCATCTGTTTGACTTGTATTAATCATTCCCTAACCCCCTCCCCCACACACACCCCTCCCCTGAGTGGTGCAATATTGCTTTGGGGGAACTGGTAGCGTTGGGGGAACAGGTGAGTGGTGGAAAACTCCATTGAGGAATGGGTTGCTTTGGGGGAACCAGGCCTCCCGTGTGACTGGGACCCAATGGGTCTCACTTAATCTAGCCATGCAATAAAATCTCGAATCAAATCTGCAAAGTCTCCGCTTTTCATTTTCCTTTAATTTCCAAATTAATTTATTCCACAAAAATGGACCATTATTTCATTGGAACATGACTTCAGCGGGTTGACGAGCAAAAGTCCTTGTTTAGCGCCACTGGAGCCTTGCAGACGTCCAAGGGAAGACAGCGTGATCCCAACTTTCGCATTTGAGGGACGGGAAGCGGTGACTCCAGATTAATCCTGACGCCTTTCACTAGCGAGAAGAAGACAGAGGAATGACAAATGGATGGCCCGCGATGGGGGATGTCTCCTTAATTTGGAGAATTCAATGTTCATGTAATTCGGCTGTAAGCTCTGAGGTGCTGTTCCTCCAGTTTGCGTGTCACCTCACTCTGGCAATGGAGGAGGCCCAGGATAGAAAGACCAGCGTGGGAATGGGAAGGGGAGTTACAATGGTTGGCAACCGGGAGATCCAGCAGGCCTTGGCGGACCAAGCACAAGTCTAGGGTGAAATGCACGCCTAGTCTAGATACAAGGAACAGCAGATGCTTGTTTACAAAAAGAGACAAAATCTCCTGGAGTAACTCACCTCTGGAGAGCATGGACAGGGAACATTCTAGGTCTGGACCCTTCTTCAGACTGCTTGGTGTAGGCGGTGGAGAATGTTGGAAAGGAGAGGTGGGGAGTAGTTGCCTTAGATTCCCTTCCCTCTACAAATGCGGCCTGACCCACTGAGTTCCTCCACCGCTCTAGAGGGAATGGACAGACGATGCGTGAGTCAGGACCCTCCTTCAGACTGATTGGAGAGGGTGGGGGGGAGGAAGCTGGAAAAGAGAGATGGGGGCTGGACAAAGCCTGGCAAGTGTGGGTGGGCACAAAATGCTGGAGTAAATCAGCGGGACAGGCAGCATCTCTAGAGAGAAGGAACGGGTGAGGTTTCAGGTTGACACCCTTTTTCAGAAGTGATAGGTGGATATAGGTGAGGGAGACACAAGAAATTGCAGATGCTGGAATCTTGCATTGAACCCAATTTAGTTAGATGCACAGGATCTCTTGCCCAGAGTGAGGGAATCGAGGACCAGAGGAGTTGGGTTGAAGGTGAAGGGGAAAAGACTTAACAGGAATCTGAGGGGTAACCTTTCGACAGATGGTGGTGGGAACAAGCTGCCGGAGGAGGTAGTTGAGGCTGGGACTATCCCAACGTTGAAGAAACAGTTATAGACAGGTGCATGGATAGGACAAGTTTGTTGGCATATGAACCAAATGCAGGCAGGTGGGACTAGTGTAGCCGGGGGATGTTGGGCGGTATGGGCAAGTTGGGACAAAGGTCCAGTTTCCACACTGTATCACTCTATGACTCCAACACAAAGTGCTGCAGTAACTTGGTGGGTCAGGCATCATCTGTGGGGAACATGGATAGGTGACATTTCGGGTCAGGACCCTTCTTCATACTGACACTATGTTAACAGATGAGTGGGTGATCGGCAGATGAGTGAAGTAAGTGACAGAGGCGAGGGGAAATAAGGAGATAAAAGGGTGTGACATAATGAGAGAGGAATGTATATGTGCAGCTTTAAGGGACATGGGTCAGGAAGCATTTGGAGTATTACATACAGTTCTGGTCACTTCATTACAGGACTGATGTGGAGGCTTTGGGGTAGGTGCAGAGATGGGTAACCAGAATAGTTTAAAAACAAGGAACTGCAGATGCTGGTTTACAAAAAAAGTACACAAAATGCCGGAGTAATTCAGCGGGACAGGCAGCATCTCCGGTGAGAAGGACTGGGTGACATTTCGGGTCGAGTCTGAGGATGGTCTCGACCAGAAACGTTACCCATTCCTTCCAGCATTTTGTGTTTACCTAAACAGCGCCTATCCACATGGTAGTGCGGCAGCAGGCTGGAAGAGCGGGCAAACGCCTTGCCACAGAGAGGGCAGGTGAAGGAGTGCTGGCGGGTGTGGATTCGCCGGTGCTCTAGCAGGTGGTCAGGGTGGGTGAAACCCCTTACCACAGGACGGGCAGGGGAAGGGAAGCTGTGGGTACGCCGGTGCTGTCACAGGCTGGACATGCAGGTGGAAGCCTTGCCACACTCAGCGCACACAAAGGGTCTCTCTCTGCTGTGTATACGCTGCTGCTCTCGCAGCCCCCATGCTCTCTTGTCACAGTGGGAGCAGCTGCTCGCCGGCGTGGGTCCGCTGGTGCTGCTGCAACCGATCCGAGCTGTCAAACTCCTCACCACAGTACGGGCAGTCATAGGGCTGGCCACTGGTGTGCACGTGCTGGTGAGACAGGGCGTGTGAGGCCATGGCAAAGCGGACACCACACACTGGGATGGGGACGGGACAGTCGCCGGTGTGCACCCGCTGGTGGGACAGCAGCCTGGTGGAGCGGGTGAAGCCCTTGCCGCACTGCACGCAGCTGTAGGGACGCTCGCCGGTGTGGGTGCGCTGGTGCTCCAGCAGGCCATCGGAGCGGGTGAAGCCCTTGCCGCACTGGGCACAGGTGTAGGGCCGCTCCCCGGTGTGCTGGCACTGGTGCTCCAGCAGCCTGGTAGAGCTGGTGAAGCCCTTGCCGCACTGGGCACAGGTGTAGGGGCGTTCACCGGTGTGGGTGCGCTGGTGCTTCAGCAGGTTGCTGGAGTGGGTGAAGCTCTTGCCGCACTGAGCGCAGGTGTAGGGACGCTCGCCGGTGTGGGTACGCTGGTGCACCATCAGGCTTTGGGGCTGGTTGAAGCACTTGCCGCAGTCGCTGCAGGTGTAGGGCCGCTCTCCGGTGTGCAGGCGCCCGTGCACCTTCAGATGCTTGGATGACTTGAAGCCTTTGCCGCAGTCGGAGCAGGTGAAGGGCCGCTCACTGCTGTGCACCGACAGATGCTCTCGCAGCTTTGACAACCAGGCAAAGCTCTTGCCGCATGTGGAGCAGACGTAGGGCTTCTCGCTGGCTCGGGCTCCGGCAGGCCATGCCACATATGTCGCACTAATTTCCTCGTTGTGCCCCGTCATGAGATCCTGCACCGAAGATCAGTCCCTCGAAGCTCGGCCCGCACACCGAGCAGATGGGGGCGCTCACTGGCACCCTGGCCGCCCTCAACGGCTGCTCACGTCCCCGTCTCTCCGTCCACAGCAACGGCTCCTAAACCCTGCAGGGGGGGAATACAGAGAGTCAACAAGCTGGCAAACAGGACATTACTAACGCGTGACCATTACCAGTGCTTGAAAGGGTGGGGGTGAGAGGGGTGGGCGGGGGAGGAGAGTGGAGTCGAGGAGGTGAAGGGGGATGGAGAGGAGAGTGTAAGGGGCAGAAGGGAGGGGGTGGGGTGAGGAAGACAGGACCCTGTCCCATGACACATCCTCACCGTGCGCTGTGACGTACCCCCGCCCCACACACGCACAGCGCGCATGACAGGCACCCTGACGTCCGCCCCGCCAGCGTGTGTGGGGAACGTGGATAGATTACACCGTGGCCTCCCGTCGCCAGAAGGGCTCTGCAGTCGGAGGACCAGAGAGCGCACTGACATCCCCCTCCTCTTAATTTTTAAGAAAGTTATGGGCTTTTGACTGTCCTCGATCATAGCTTTTGTGTCAAGTCAACAGAAAAGCAATGGGGAACAAGATGCTAATTTCCGAGTATGAAAATGGCCATAACTTTTTTAATACTGAAGATATGACAGTGAATTAGGTGACAAATGAAACTTATTTTTATGCTTTATTTGATGGGATAAATTGCAGACTTGATTTTTAAAATGTCAAAATGTTGCAACATTGCTATTTATACTGTCCTTGGCTGCCCTTGTCAGCCACAGTCGCCTCTTAATCCCCTTAGAATCTTTCTTCCTCTTTGGCATGAGTGGATCCTGCAGCTTCTGTATTATTCCAAGAAATACCTGCCACTGTTGCTCCGCTGTCATCCCTGCTGGGGCATCTTTGCTGTCAACTCTGGGCAAATCCTTCCCAATACTGACGCTTCTGATCTCCCCTTCCCCGTCTCAAATAAAACCGATCGTGTTATTGTCACTACCTCCTAATGGCTCCTTTACCTCGAGTTCCCTTTATCAAATCGGGTGCATTGCAGAACATTAAAGATCCAGACTTGCCTTGTCCCTGGTCGGCTCCAATACAAGCTGCTGTGAGAATCCATCAGGGAGACACTCCACAAATTCCTGTTCCACTTGGCCTTGCTCTCCTGTCTGTTCCTGCGCCTTCCGCCCCGCTCGTGTCGTCACCGCTTGTGGCAGGCTGCGGGGCAGCGACGTCATTTCCGGGCTGAGGTCTCGCCCCCTGCGTTGCGCGGTCTCTCTGTCTCCGGGGCAACGGGCGGCCGGGGCCGTGACGTCATTTCCGGGCTGAGACCCCCCTGCGCCGCGCGGTCTCTCTCTCTCTCTGTCTCCGGGGCAACGGGCAGCGGGCGGGATGAGCCGTGAGTACCCGGGCCGGGTCGGGCCGGACGCGGTGAGAGGCTCCGGTGGATCAGGGCGGGCGGGGCGGGCGCGCTGGCTGGGGGATTCGGTGCGCGGGGGGGGCGGGGTCCAGTCTCCGGCCAGGCCGCGGCCTCGCACCCGGGAGACAGTGACTGGGCCTGGGGTTGGCGGAGCGCTCGGGGAGCCGGGCCTGGGCCTGGGGTCGGGCCTGCGCCGGGTCCCGCCGCCGCCGCCGCCGCAACACGGACATCAATCTCGGGTGCGGCTGATGGGTCTCTCATTACTTCCCCTCCACATCCACCTCTACATTTCTCCCCATCTCTCTACTGTCAAATAGTAAACAACGACTGTGGCATAATGTACACAGACATCTCTCTCTCTATTTCTCCATCTCTGTCTGTCACTCTCAATCTATCTCCATTTCTCTCTCTCTGCAGAAATCTCCCTCCCTCTCCCCCCTCCCCCCTCCTCCCCCCTCCCCCTCCCTCCCCCTCCCTCCCCCTCCCCCCTCCCCCTCTCACCCCTCCCTCCCTCTCCCCCCCTCCCTCCCTCCCCCCCCCCCCCTCCCTCCCTCCCCCCTCTCTCCCCCCCTCCCTCCCTCTCCCCCCTCCCTCCTCTCCCCCCCTCCCTCCTCTCCCCTCCCTCCTCCCCCCTCCCCTCCTCACTCCCCCGCCTCCCTCCCCTCCTCTCCCCCTCCCTCCCTCCCTCTCCCCCTCCCTCCCTCCCTCTCCCCCTCCCTCCCTCCTCATCTCCCCCCCCCTCCCTCCCTCTCCTCTTCCCCCCCCTCCCTCCCTCTCTCTTCCCCCCCTCCCTCCCTCTCTTCCCCCCCCCTCCCTCCCCTCTCTTCCCCCCTCCCTCCCTCTCTCTCCCCCCCCTCCCTCCCTCTCTCTTCCCCCCCCTCCCTCCCTCTCTCTTCCCCCCCCTCCCTCCCTCTCTCTTCCCCCCCCTCCCTCCCTCTCTCTTCCCCCCCTCCCTCCCTCTCTCTTCCCCCCCCTCCCTCCCTCTCTCTTCCCCCCCTCCCTCCCTCTCTCTTCCCCCCCCTCCTCCCTCTCTCTTCCCCCCTCCCTCCCTCCTCTCTTCCCCCCCCTCCCTCCCTCTCTCTTCCCCCCCCCTCCCTCCCTCTCCCCCCTCCCTCCCTCTCCCCCCTCCCTCCCTCCCTCTCCCCC